>JASDQU010106817.1:75066-99602 GCA_032191745.1 Picea mariana | reverse complement strand
TGTTGCAGATTGATATCTATTAAGGATTGTTGCCTCATCTCAATTGGTGCTGAGGATGTAAGTCGAGTCTTGCATTATAGAGCTAGTGCTCTTGTAGAGTTGTACTCTATTCAGTTGTTGCTGAAAAACCCCAACGATTGTAGTCCGTAATAAAAAGAAAATTTTACATACATCTTGTGTTCTTTGTGTTCCTCGTGGTGATGACTTATTGATGATATATTTATGATATATGTTGTTGATATGTGTTCATATATAACTGGTTATAAATGAAAACAATCAGTAATGAGTAAATGTTGAATGCTAACTAATGAGTTTTGTGAAAGAGGGAAGTTTTGGGAAAAATATCCCCACACTCATTCACCCCCCCCCTCTAAGTGTGGTAGGCGTGTCCAACAATAAGGATGTATGAGAATGTTATTGCGAAGTTTAAAAACACTGAGGGATGGTCAAAAGATATTAGTTGAAAAATTAGAGTCAAACAAGGTTGTCCCTTGTCCCCTACCCTTTTTGGCATATACATTGACAAGTTAGAAGATTGCTTGGAAAAAGTAGGTTGTGTTGGCCCTACTCTCACTGTTATAGTCGTCAATATTCTTCTTTATGCCAATGATATTGTTCTTCTCAAAAGGAGTCTCCATAATCTCAAAAACCAACTAAGAATCCTCAAGGATATTTTCTCCAATATGGGTATGACTGTTAATACTGATAACACTAAGGTCATGATTATTAAATCCAAAAAGATACATTATGATACCTTCGTATATGCAAAAAAAAACTTGGAGGAAGTGAATTCATACAAATATCTTTGAATTGATATTCACCACAAGCTCAATTGGAATTATAGCATTGAGAAAAGGATTATTGGGGAATGGAAATCTTATTACGGGCTTGAAAATAATTGTAAATCAGTTGATCTTTGGAGTTGGGATAAGAAGAAACTCCTCTTTGAGACTCTTGTTATACATGTTATTCTTTAAGGATGTGAATTCTAGGGTTGCAGTATCTCTCATGAATCCTCGAGAAACATAGAGAAAATACAAAAGAATTTTATAACCTATAATCTCAAAATTAAAGGAAATACGCCCTATCCCATCCTCCTCTTAGAAACAAGCCTCTCCCACATTGAGAGCATGGATATGACTAGATACCTAATGTATAAGAACAAGTTAAACAATATAGAAGACAAGAGGCTTCCTAAAATTGCTTCAAAATCGAGTCATAACCACCATCGACTCAAGTGAGGATGGCATAAAGATGCCTGGTCTTGGCTAAACTATTGGGGAATCATGGAAGACACCATTTTGTAGAATAAAGATACTATTAAAAAAAACGTTAAATCAAAATTTAAGGAGAAAATGTGGTGTGATAAAGAGATGGAGGAAAAAAGAAAATTAAGCTATTATAAGGATGTAATCAACCCTAATCTAGAATATCAAGATTATCTATTTGTTTTTCCAAATGTAAAAAAATAATAAGCATTGCTAAGATAAGAATAAATTATCACGAGCTCCATAGTGAAATTGGATGTTGGTCAATACCTAAAATGCCATGGGATGAAAGAGTGTGCCATCTTTGTGACACTAAGAAGGTTGAATATGAAAAACACTTTCTCTTAGATTGTCCAGCCTATACCCATATTAGATCTCATTTTCAAAATATTTGTCACACTACGAACCTTCCTAACCTCTTAACTCAAAAAAAGTATGGTGATCTTGCAAAGCTTATCTTAATGCTTTTCGATCACAGAAACAAAATTCTAAAGAATCACAAGTAATCACTTACCCTCTTAAGGTACGATAGACCAATTCGGTCTTAGTGCACGTTCATCATCATAATCATAACATCAAGTAAATTAGTTATAAATAAAATTGAGGGATGAATTCCCTTTAACCAAAAGAATTGATCAAATTTGACAAGAACCTTTTTCCAATTTATTATCACCAAATTTTCAAAAAATTGTAATGTTGAATTTTACCAAGTACGCCCGCTATAACATAAATTATGTAGATAATTTCCCTTTAACAATAAGGAATTAATAACAAATTAATAACAACTTTTTCCCAATTTATCACCACTGAAAATTTTAATCTTAAATTTTAATCCAAAATAATTGGAAAAAGAACCCAACCAACCAATCTGTTAAACTTTTAATTTGAAATAATTCAAGAGTTGATCTATGAGAGTAATCGAATGTTCTTAACCTCCGAATAATTTAACTTCAACTCTAATAATGGGGCATTGGGGATAATAATATTATTCAAGTTGGTACTATTATATATATGTTTATTATATATATAAAGTTATCAAAATTGACATTTTTTTAATTTGTTGAGGCATTAGTGTGATGAGACATTAGATGATGCCTTATGTGATCTGCTTCATTGTCGCTTGATTGTTTGATTTTTTGGAGTTTTTACAGGTATATTTTCCGATCATTTTTTCCTGAAACAACAGAAAATGGTGATTTCACCAAAATCTCCTTCGCCGAATTCCGGTGAGAAAGTTTAAAAAGTTGAATGTTTAGACAACGTCCTTAATTGCACCCAGATAAGCGAGGTGCTCTACAAACAAGTATGGGGGAGATGTTGTCACTTGATTTTATATTAGACAACGTTACATAATAATAATAATAATAATAAAGTAGGGTCAGACTCAATTAGAAAAAAAAATGATTACCTACATATTTAGGAACATAGAACGGGGAAATGGCTAGGCCACTCTCATTCTGATCGCTGTGATTTGGTGACAAATCGATGAGTAGGGGGGAAATGGTAGGGCTCTGATGGGTCGACTGAATTAATAATTGTTTCCATTCAGTCCATTGGATCTTTATCAGAAACTCTTGATTCTTTGTCTCAAACTAATTGAGCAGATGCTAGAACAAGCTCTCCTTGAACTATAAGGAATGTGGGCTATGGAACTTGCTCTGGAATCGGATAACCCATTTATTGCTTTAGCCAACGACTAAAAAGTTATACCTAACCTTACCAAGAGGCGAAGCTCTCATATATAGTATACGATGTATCGAAGTTATATTGCGTTGATCATAATGCCTTTCTTGATTTGAACGAAGCCTGCCCGAAGGCAAAGGTTATCAGATCAATCAAATTTAGGTAACAACATATAAATAAAAATTTACACATTAAGAAATTTTATCCCTCTCGATGCTTGATAGATGTAGGTTTAAGATGGATCTACAGTGGCTAATAAAAAAAAAGTCTTCTTAAATACTTGACAGATCCAGATTTAACATGATTATTGTTTATTTAAATTATTATGATTTTAATATTAGAATGGTATTATGCATTATATGCTGTAAAATTTAGTTTGAAGGATATTATATACTTGTTTCAATTTATCAATTCAAATAACAAAAAATAAACTATTTTGTTTATTTTTATTTCTTGATTTTCCATCTCCATAAAAAAATTTTGAAATGTTGAATTTGTTATAACATCATTTATTATTATTGGTTCATATAAATATTGGTAAGTTGTAGGTGGGATCTAGGCCTAAAGATAAAGTAGTTAAAATGTGATATTCATTTATTTTCATCCATTAATATTAAATAATGAAAATGGGTAGGTTGATAAATTGACTTCAATCACCATTGCTTTTAAAAGGAAGATTTAAGTGTTTATTAAAAGTCAATATTAACTCAAGGGTGAAAATAAATATAGAAACATAGTAGGAACTAATTCAAGATCGGCCACCCTTGAAGAGTTTATTTTACAACAAAGGTTTCAAATTCTTACATTTCAACTCAACTTAGAACGTTAGTTCTAGGAGATTTAAAAAAATGGGGAGCAACTTGAAAACATCACATTTATATGTTTTATGAAAATGGGCTTGACACGAAATAATAAGCTTATGGTAAGTTTGGCTAATCAATTTTGTTTGGTTTAATTCTCTTAATTACAAAACTAATAAAAATAATACATTTTCTTTCTTACAAAAGTAATATAATGATTAGTCATAATTATTATATACATTTAGGTGTAAGTGTGAGAGTTTTGTTAGGTTTAATACTCAATGCATAGTCTGCTCAAACCCTAACCATCATGAACCCAATTGAGAGAAACCCTAACTATCATGAACCCAATTGAGAGGGTTGCAAGCCCAGTTAGTGGGTGTCAAGGGAATAAAGAGTGTGATCAAGGTGGTAATGAGGAGATAGAGTGGGCATTGATTCAATTGAATGAGGTTGGATAGACACCCATTTTGTATATGTGTATTTTGTAGATACATAATGCGTATCAAACCACCTTAATATGTATCTTGTTTGATAATTGGTTGTCATTGATGTTGTTGATAGTTGGTTGTCATTGATGTCAACAAATGTGGTTGTCATTGATGTCAACGGATGTGATGGATGTATTTGGATAAGTCTCCAAAGTGGTCCCTTTATGGCATAGCTCTAAGCATGGCCCTCATGGGAAGAATCTTTGAAGAAGTCTACACAAAGCCCTATAGGTGTGGTCATGAATTGTGAAGTCATTTGAGGAATAAGGACATGAAGGACACTGTAAATGAAGGTAAAACACTCATAGCTGGATATTCCTTGTCATATTGTTTCCAACAGTAGGTGGTATGTCACGTAGTTCCTCGTGGTTGAGAAGTTATGATGTCATGAAGTTGGAAGCCCCGAAGATGGGTTAAGAAGCCCCTAAACAGTTACAAGTAATTAACTAAAGGGTAAAGTGGTTGCAATAAGAAGTCCTTAAGTTAAGGAAATAAGTCACTTGGAAAGGTATAAATACATAACAAGAAGCCTCTCATTTGTACATTCACTTACATAAGTTTATTGAATATATTCTAGTGAGAAAGTGATCTATTGACGAATCTAAAATGATGAATATGAGGTAGAGAGAAGGAGAAAGTTTCAGGTTTGCAGAGGAGAGCGAGGATTTTCTGATAAACCTTAGTTTGGTTGACCCTCACGGATCATACTACTGGCGTCCTGTGAGGCACTCACACAGGTTGCTTAGTGCCTATCACGCGAGGCTCCGCGTGACACTTGTCTTGGTCCTACGAGGCTAAGACATAACTGAGGGAGGATGCTAGTACTAGGTTGTTGAGGCTGAGGAAGAACTACAGGCATGAAATCTTGTATCGGGTCAACTACATGTGTAAAGGTATGTATATATGCATGTTTTGAGAGTTACATGTTGGTTATGTTATGGTACATGTTTGAGGCATGTCTTTAGTATCTTGTTGAGGCATTGGTATATTCTTGAGGCACATCTTTGGTGCATGGTGTGAGGCATATTATTGGTACATGTATGAGGTGAATTTCTTGGTGATATTGATGCATGTTTGAGGCATATTTTTATGAGGTTATGGCACATGCTTGAGGTACATGCATTAGATATTATGGAACATGCTTGAGGCATGTCTTGGTGATGTTGGTACATGTTGAGGAACACCTTAGTGATGTTATGGTACATTGATTAGAAGCATATCTTGGCTATCTTGGTTACGCTTGAGGAATTTCATTGATGATATATTATGGTACGTGGTGTATGGCATGATTGAGAAATATCATGAGTGATATGGTATATGGTTGATGCATGATATGGTACAAGTTTGATACATGGTTAATGTACATGATATGGTACATGGTTGATGTACTTTGTATGGAAAATGGTTAATGTACTTCGTATGGTATAGGTTAATGTACATGGTTGATGCATGGTATGGTACAGGTTGATGTACATGGTATGATATAGGTTGATGTACATGGTTGATGCACGTGGTATGGTACAAGTTGATGTGCATGGTTGATGCATGATTGATACAGGTTGATGTACATGGGTGATGTATTTGGTATGGTGATGGTTTTGGTGTCCATGTGAGTGGATCTATTTATAGTTGGTTGATGATGGTATATCAGTGATAGACACAGTAACAGGGACAATGACAAGTTGGATGATTGGTTGATCATTAGGCACATGTTGATGTGACAGAGTGACAATGATTGGTTGATGTGACAAAGTGACAGTTATTGGTTTATGTGACAGTAACAGGTTGGTTGATGATAGTGGAAATTACAGGTTGATCAGTGGTAGTGAGAGTGATTCTACACTTATATTTTAGGGTGGTAGGAATGGGAAAGGAAAGGGAGTTGTAGCTTCCTTCCGGTTGGTGTTGGAGAACTCAGGGAGTTGGAACTTCCTTCAGGTTGTTGCTTGTAAATCAAGGGTTCATAGCCTCCTTCCAGTTGGTTTCAGATAACACAAGGAGTTGGATATTCCTTCAGGTTGGAGCCTTTAAATCAAGGGGTTGTAGCCTCCTTCCAGTTGGTGTCGAAGAATTCAAAGAGTTGTAGCTTCCTTTAGGTTGGTGCATGTCAATCAGGGGGTTGGTGTCTCCTTTCAGTTGGTGCTGGAGAATTTGGAAGTTGGCACTTCCTGTTGAGCTCCTATTTTTTCACTCACCATACACCTCTTTTGGCATTTATCCCCTACCTAGGCATTGAAATCCAACTTATTGCCTCCTATTATTACCTTTTTGCTTGCCTAAATATCTTGATTGTAACATGAGCTAAAAGTTGTTTATTTCGATATTTTCTGAAGTTATTGATAAATTAATTAGGATCTTTTATATATAGTTTACCAATGATAAAAATACACTTACCTTTTCAATGCAACAGTTGTTCCCACACTATTCTTGGCCTTTCAGTACCTACGCAGGCATTTCTGTACCCGAGATTGTGGATTCTCCTAGTTGCGCGCGCTCGGGATAGAGTTAGAAACATGGGCATTGTTCTTATGGTTAATGTGATGGGTGTTGATCGTTTCCCCTGCACCCAACATTCTTCTATTACACATAATCGATCCATGAGAAAATATTCCACTGCAACACCAAATCAGGGTATAAACTCAACACAGGAATGATATCTAAGATGGTTAGAACGATTTCCTAAGATAGAGGAAATCGTGGTTAGTAAGATCTTCTAGTTTTGTTAAGTCATTTTTGGCCCTGAGTTCACGAGAACAGGGGAAAGCAATGTAATATGATATACTCAGAACTTGATATATATAGATGGATTCGCTTTGTGTAAAGGACTGATCTGTACGTAACCTTTGCTGAATATAATAAAATATTGTGTTACTTATCTCTTGTTATTTTATTGTGATGGATATACTATGAGTAAAAAGGGATTTATGTTTGATATTAATTAGAGTTTTTGATTTATTCCTATTCATAAACCTATGAGTTACTGAATCTCTTTTGCTCACTACTTGGGAAGGCATGGGTCCACTTCCCCTGGTAAGTTGAGTTATATGTATATTACTTGCTCTCTACTTTGTTGTAGTTGTGTTCTTGAATGGAATGGTGTTGAGAAATCTTTAGATCATAGGTTTTACTAGAGTTTTGTGTGATTCTTTACCCATTGGGAATTTCTCATAAGTTGTAAATCAGATTTCCCTTAGTACGATGGAAAAGCCTTCATATGGATAGATATATTGTGAATGAACGATTACATGCTTGCATTTCACCAAAGTATATCTATTTTTCTATATACACTTGAGGGTTGCATGCATTCTAGTATTTATTGGCAGTTTACTTAATCATGAACACCTAATCTAAATGCTTCACACATTTGATGAATAAGTTATGCTCTCACCCGATTCACTGGATAAACTGGACTAAGATATTGAACTCATCTACTGTGTGTGTGAAAACCTGGGGTTATAATGAGATAGATACAGGATTGAATTTGGATTAACGAAGACTGGTTTATTGAGTAAATTATAACGATCTAGAATGAGATGTAAACTTCCACAACTTACATCTCCTCAAGAGGAAATACTTCATTGCTTATTTTAAGATAAGAAGGATTAATATTAAGAATATATAGAAGCTTTGTGATGACATGGTCACACCTTAATAAGCTTTAAATACTCTTTTATTGTTGAAATAATGGATTGCATCTGCAAAGGAATTAGTTACTATCTTTTGACTCTATGGTATTAAGGTCATAAGTTATTAATGAGATTTTGTCTTTGGGGATTTGAGTTATTTTCTTTCTAAGTGTGGTATGACCTCTAGAGGTACTGTAGCAATAGAGAGATGACATTTCAGGGGACAAGAGCTTAGTTTAATAGAAGTGCATGTTGTGTGTTTACATTCGAGTATTCACTTTAAATAGAGTGTAAATTGTGTGTTCACATTCCTTGTTGATAGTTGTAAGTTTTTATAGAGTATTGTTATTTTGCTGCTTCGTCCACTAATTGAAGTGTCAAGCTTTGTGGAAAGACTCTTTCAGATTCATTCCCCTGCATACTGAGTCACTGTGTGTGGGTAAGAATTCAGTAGCACCTTGTAGTCTGTCCTGCTTGTTGTGAAGTAAGCCTCTTAGGTTAAGAATAGGGTTAGTCATTAAGAAACACTCTCAAGCTGATTAGTCGCATGGTAGGTCAGTAACATGATTACATGGAGACTTGAATGGATCCATAAGGTTGACTGATATAGGCATCTGTTTGAGAAATTTCTATTTTGTTTTCATTTTATTTCTCATTGATAAATAGATGATTGATTTTTATGCACAGAATATAATTTAAGTAGTTGGTTTCTTAGTTGGTTGTTGAGTATAAGTATGGAGTAATGGTTGCTTGGTTTGATTTTATGCTTGATTCATAGGTTACCTAATTCTCTTTCTCCTAGAAAGACAAGATAGGATATACTTCTGTCATTTGCCTGCACATACTGTGTTTGCAGTTCATCAATTTACGAACCTGGTTGACATTTATGTGGGAATTTATTACAAAAATTAAATAGCCCAACATTTTGGCACCGTTGCCATGGAACTGCTAAAAGGTAAACAGTGAGAAGTTAGTTTTTGTTTCACAATTCGATTGTTTTCTTTGAGTGTTATGTGCTTTTTCTAGAATGGTGGTAGAAAGATAGTAAGACAAAAGGTAAGAACCTACACTGCCACTATTGTGAGTCCTTCCAAACCCTATCTGGCATATGGTTAACTCATGGTTAGGCCTAGGGATAGCAAGGGTAGAATTTTAAAAACTGATTTTCCAGAAAATTTATTTGGTGGCAATAAAACCCCTCCTATTAACCCAGCTGAAAGATACGCAGGAAGCTCACGAAGGGAAGTTTCTACATCAAGGGTGGCCACCTCTCAATATGAACAAACAGTGGAAAAGGTCCAGGTAGAAGAGGGAGAGTCTTAGGACTAACCAGCTGAAGGGCCACAAGTTGGTAGGCCAATTTCGAACATCGATCCAGCGTTAGAGCAGACTGTCAACCCATAGCATATATATCAATTGCTTAAAATTGCCCACAACATGGTCATTTCACAAGTGGAAACTTTTGTGGTGGGAGGAAATCCGGGATTGTAAGTAGGAGACAAATTTACCCTTCATCAAAATCTAATAGCTAAACCACCACTATCACCAAGCTCGGAGGAATTTAGTATATTTGGCCACATGGCAGACGAAGAAGAAACAAATAGGGAACCAGAAGGAGAGTCCACTTTCGGATTCCCCATACTTGATTTAATGCCAAATTTAAACATGAAAAATATTCCCCCATCGGTCCTTCCAAATTTCAGAGGTATGGTTACAGAGGATCCAAACACTTTTCTTTTTTAGTTTGACATTCTTTGTAGAAGCTATAATAATGTTGATGATTCACAAAAATTAAAATTGTTTCCAGCAACCTTAAAAGACTCCGCTCTAAGAGGGTTCATGGGACTTGAATATTATTCTATCCGATCTTGGGAAGACATGAAAAGTACTTTTCTTAAAAAATATCAAGACTACTGTAGTACCAAAGACTCCCGCAATGACATCTTTAAGATGCAACAATCAGAGGAGGAGAGTCTTGAAGACTACGTAGAAAGGTTTCTCTATAATCTTCAGAAGACCAAAAAAAACACTTTAAATAATGATACCATCATGACTATCTTCCTTAAAGGGATACAAGAAGAATACATTGATGTGATAAATCTAATTGGTGCAGGTGATATCTCTCAGTTTCCATTTGCTGCCATTTGTGATTTATGCAGGAGATATTCTAGGAGTTGAGCAAAATCTGGTAAGGGAGTAAGGGATGTTTTTCCAAAAGTAACAAGATCTGTTGTAGGAGGTGGAGTATCAAGGATAGAATTAGGAAATTTATTGGAAAATTAAAAAAAAAAATATGGTACTCTTAGTTCTTAGCTAGATATGTTTCAAGTTAAGAAAAAACAAGAATAAGAGAAAGTTGTTGTGTATACTTTTTGTCCCCACTGTCAAAAGAAGCATGCATCTAAAGAATTCCCATTGGATAATGTGCAGGTTTGTGAAATATGTGCGGAGGATCATGAGACGAAGAATTGCCCCTTGTTGCCTAGACTTGAAGCTATATATAAAGAAAATAGGGAGGTGGAAAAACCTTCTTTTCAATATGCACTAAAGAAACCATGGCAGCCAAGAGACCAAGGAATGTCCCAATATCATTTTTCATCATCTTTTGCATCCTATAATGCTTATCAACAACAGTGGAACACTCAAATTACATGGCAAAACACTTGGCCGCAACAAAAAACTCAAACTCAACCTTGGTAGCAAAGTTGGACACGTAACCCTCACAGGATTATGCCTCAACAACAGTTCTCAATGTCTTATCCTAACTACTCGTAATACCCCCCACCCATGCCAAAACCCTCCCAGACCAACACAAATTCCTGCACAGCCAGTACCAAATCCAAACAACAGAGTTTCACAACCCGCCTTTAATGCTGAGATGCATCCCTTTCCGACTTACCTAATCACTCATGTGCCCCTTCAAAATATACATCTGAGATCAGGGAAAGTCATGAAACCAATAGATTCCACGGTTGTCATTGAGGAAGAAGAAGAAACTCTTGAACAACCAACAAATGACAACCAACCCAGAAACATAGTTACTCCCTCCACTTAGACACAAACATATACTAATCCTATAGAGAAGCCAAAAGCACCTAAACTTCCACCTTATCCAGAAATTTTGGCCATAGAAAAGCCAATAGTCCTCCCAGAATTCGACTTGGAAGTTGAGCTACAAAATGTTTGTGTCAAAATACCCCTGCTGCAAGTTATGAAGGATATTCCCATCTACGCAAAAAATGTTAGGGAGCTATGCATTAAGAAACTTGGAAGGAAACGAAAACAACCCCCCACTATTCACGTAGCAGGTCAACTAGCCGAGCTAATGTCTGGGAAACCATTGGTGAAAAAGTATGGAGACCCAGGAAATCCCATCGTCACCATTTCCATCAATGATGTCCCCATAAGAAATACTTTAATTGATTTGGTGGCTGCAATAAATATCATGACCATATTGACCATGGAAACATTGCAATTGGAAACCCTCCAGCCCACACCTACGGTACTCGAACTTGATGATATATCTAGGATCAATCCTGTTGGGGTTCTCGATGATATTTTGGTAACTCTAAATTCTTGGGACTATCCCGTGGATTTTCTAGTTATCCAACCAAAAACCAACATGGTATGCCACCCTGTCATCCTTGGGAGACCATGGTTGGCCACAGATGATTCTTTTATCGGATGTAGGTCGAGGGAGATGACCATATCAAATGGTCCAGCTATGAAGAAACTCACCTTGTACCCACCCGCCAAACCAACACTACAAGATTCTTGGCAAGTGTTTGAATCTTTTGAAAATACATAAATTGAACCTCCTGAAGACAAGGGAGTCTTCCGAAGATGTAGAAATTGAATCTATGAAAATTGTGGAAATTAGAGATCATAGAAAAACAAAAATTTTAGACCCCCTTGTAACCCTTGAACAAGCAAGGGGATTGAAAATCCAATCATAAGATGATTTTCTAAATTTATTTATTTCTGTTGTGGATTGTACTCAGTTTTTGGAAGTACCTCAAACTTATAATCATATTTTTCACAAATATTTTCAGGAAAATTTTGATCTAACAGGAGCTACATCTTTCCTTGTGTCAGCCATCAAAGAGACCACAGATCCCTACTGCATAACTGTTGAAATCATCCCAGGAAAAACTTTGAATATCAGTGCTAACCTTGATTCTGAGCAGCAGAAACAATAAATCATCCTATTACAAAAACACTCTGGTGCATTTTCTTGGGATTATAAGGACATGTCTGGCATTCACCCAGATACATGTACACACCATATTTACCTTGAAGAGAATTCTAGACTTGTTAGGAAGCCACAACGTCGTATGAATCCTGTCGTAAAGGATATAGTGAAAGAGGAATTGCAGAAGCTGCTAGATGTTAACTTTATATATCCTATATCTGATAGCAAGTGGTTTTCTCCACTTGTAGTCTTGCCTAAGAAGGAAAGCAAGTGGAGAATAGGTGTTGACTATCATGAGATTAATAAAGAAACACTGAAAGATCATTTTCCATTTCCTTTCATTGATCAGGTACGGGATACTTTAGCAGGTAAAAGGTACTTTTCCTTTTTGGACGGTTTTAGTGGATACAATCAAATACGGATTGCACTAGAGGATCAAGAGAAAACTACCTTCAAATGTCCCTGGGGGAGATTTGCCTATAGATTTTTGTCGTTTGGGCTGTGCAATGCCCCTTCCACCTTCCAAAGAGCGGTATTGGGGATTTTTGCTAACTTGATTCATGACTGTGTTGAGATATATATGGATGATTTTTCTGTCTATGGTGACTATGTTTCCAAAGCACTTCATAACCTGGAAAAAGTATTGATTAGGTGTAGGGAATCTAATGTTTCCTTGAGTCATAAAAAATGTAAAATGATGTCATGACAAGGCATTTTTCTTGGACATCATGTTTCTTCTTCAGGCATCAAAGTGGACTCGACAAATATTAAGGCCATCATGGACTTTCCTACACCCCATTAACCAAAAGAGGTAAGAAGTTTTTTTGGTCATGTTGGATACTATATAAGGTTTATTGAAAATTTTACAAAGATTACCACACCTATATACAAGTTGTTAGCCAAAGATACTAACTTTTTGTGGTATGCTTAGTGTCAAGTTTCCTTTGAAATCTTGAAGGAAAATGTGTCCACAAAACTAGTTTTGAGGGGGCTAGATTGGACCCTTCCACTCCATATTTGTATTGATGCTTTAGACATGACTCTCGGGGTTGTCCTAGGACAGAAACATGATTAGTTATTGCTGGCCCTTGACCAAGTTTTGAGAGATCCTTGGTCAAGTTTGACCAATTTGGACTTCAACAGCATGTCGAAGGTGGAGCGCAAGATGAAGTAGAGATCACGGGATCTCAGCCCCTTTTTGGGTCCTTTTTGGGATTTGGGAATATGTAACGGGTATGGGAATGTTGGCCCATGGGTTTACCCATGCTTAGGCCTATTTTGTAATATATAAATAGATATCTAGGCGATGTAAGGAAATATAGAAGAGGCATCTATGTGATGTTGTGTTAAGTGCAAGTGTGTCTTGTAAATGCTTTGTGCATACTATGAGAGACTTGCAGAGATAAGTGAGAGTGGTTGTAACAGACTGTGAAGGGCTTTGTGCTGTAACGCAAGGAAGGAGGATCTAGCGAAGTGCGCAGATCTCTTGTCCTATGCGGAGTAAGATTTTTGTGGATTTGTGCATGTATCTGATTGAAGAATCTAATAAAGAAGAAGAGTTGGTGGACGTAGCCCCAGGGTGGGGGTGAACCACGTATATGTTGTATTTCCCTACTTTGTGCATTGTTGTTGGTGTACTTATGTGTTATCTTCTAAGTGCTTGACATAGATAGATAGATAGATATGTTTATACTTTGTGTTTATGATGAATCTGGATGCTAGATCTGACCTCTGTGAACTTGCTTAGTGCTTGAATCTGCTAGATCTAACCTAATTCCTTATGCTAAGTGCTTAGATACATTAGATCTGGGTGACGGCTGCGATGCTTTGTTTTATCCGCATAGTAGATATTGGTTAGATATTGATGAAGGTTTACTATTGAATGCTCTGTTAAATACTAGAATCACAAACCTGTGTCCCAGCTAAGGTTGTGGACATATGAGTCTTGCAACCACCCCTTCCTCTACCTCGGGTGAGACTTCATCTGCTTTGCAGGTGTTGCCGAAAGGGCTAGTAGTTAGGGTTTTGTTGGTGCGTTGTTGTAGCATTGAACCCTGGGTCTGCCCCTGTGCCAACAAATGGTTCCATTGCCGGGATTGAAAATGTGATTGCTGGGAACTAAGGAAGAATAAGCTTTATGAAAAGATTCGACCTGAGGCCAAGAAAGATCTGTGCGTAGATATGTCACTCTAGTGCGTAGTATTCTACTTTATTTATAAATCTCTATGCTAAAGAAAAGAGGTCAGATCTGAGGAAAAGAGGACAGATCTAAGAAAAAAAAGGTAAGATCTGGACGCTTTATGCTTTGATAAAGGTAAAATTAAGAATTTTTTCTTAAAAAGGTAAGATCTGCAAGCTCTGTGCTTTGATAAAGGTAAGAATAGTGAAAATTTATAGATCTGAAGGCTTTGTTCTTTGTAGAAGTAAGATAAGTAGAAATGTTTGTTTCAAAAGTATGGATATAGGTATGGTTGATAGATTATGTCCTAGCTTGAAAACTAGGGCCCTAATAAATGAAAGAAGGTTTGATAAGAGAAGTGAAATATATGTTATACCTATGCATAGAAAAAATGTTTGGACTAACAAGTGGATGCAGGATCCTAGAAAGAACTATTTGCAAGTTAGCTACTATGATCCTAGAGCACAGTACAAAAATAATCAGGGATCAGGTAAAAGAAAGAGAGGATTAACCCTCTGTTACAGTTGCAGAAAACCAGGGTATCTTGCTAAGGAATTCCCTGGGAGAAGACCTAGTTGTCTTTGCTGTAAAGCTATGGACCACAAAGTATTGGATTGCCCTAGAATGATTTCTAAAGTTGAAAGAATGAATCTAAAATAAGAAAAACCTAAGGCAGATCCATAAACTAAGATTATGGAAGAATCCCAGAAAGAATCAGAGAAAGTATTGTTACAGATGAGAGAAACCCTGAATAACCACCGACATATCAGATTATCAGATATCTCCAAAGAAAAAGAATGCGTTGAAGCAAGATTAGGAGACTTCAACGTTGACTGTGTTCTAGATGAATAAACATAGGTGAATGTTATGACCAACCCTATAAAAGGTTAGGACCAAGACCTTGCCTTAATGTGTAAGGCCCTTGCCATGCCTTATGTAACATGTAAGGGCCTTTCCATGCCTTTTGTCACAAGGCGGCCCAGGTTTTTACCAAGCCTCTGATCCTGGTGTCTTCAAATAGGTCGGTTCACCTAGAAAGAACCTGGGAACTTTTAGGAAAGCCTGCTATGGTTCCTTCACTGGGAGGAATAGGATTATTCGAAGGAAAATTGATAACCCTATGTGGGAAACTCGCTCAAATACCTATGAATGTTAATGGAACTTCGACAGAAGAAGATTTTGAGATCATTAAATTTATTGAGGAAAACGCTCCATTTACCATGTTACTAGGAAGACCTTGGATTGAAAGAGATCAAGCCAGAAGAAAGGAAGAACAAGAAGTCTTAGAGAAGAAGAAGCAAGAGTTAAAAGATTTTATAACTAAAAGGATCGCACACTTGATTGAAGAACATGAGAACAGATCACGACTATTTAACAAAAACGACGTAGATATCAAATTTTCAAGAACACTAGAGGACCCACAGAAGACTGAAACACCTATCCCAGATAAAAAAGAAGTATTACCCTTGAATCCTAGGAAAGAATCTCAACAATGGAAAGTCACTATGTCAAAAGAAGATAAGAATCAAAATGGGAAAAGGAATATCAAGACAAATCTCACTGGAAATAAGGATAGAAAACTAAGTAAGAAGAGAGCTAAGATCGAAAAGTTGCAGAAAGATCCAGAAGGAACCTCGCAGAAGGAAAATTTGCAAAATTGGAGCTTCATCAGGATATCAACACAACGACACATGTCACTTCGCCATGGCAAAGCAATATAGTTGTTGGGGACATTATAACCATTAGACCAATGCTCCAAACTAGTAGAAAGGTATTTATGACTAGAGACCTCGCCATCAAACCATTGGGATCATGCCATAACAGACAGAACAAAGTTAAGGAAGGCTTCATACCCATTGCAAGCGACCCGTTTTCGAGTTACCTATTTAGCTCGTCGTGCCATGCACCGAGAACACTTTTTCTAATCATGAATTTGAGCCCACAGACTTGTTGATTTTATACAATGATCATTGCATTGTATTGCCTTCTATCCTATTGCAGTGTCTAAGTTACTCCTAGAACCCGAAGATTTCCAACCCTGAGTGTGTATTTCAAACGAGTTCAGCGCAACAGAGAGAGTTGTCGAAGAAGTTCTGATCGACCTCATGACTAAACGAGTCTTGTTGATGTCTACAGGGGTACAAACATCATCAACGAGAGGACTTAAAGCCTCTCCATCAAATGCTCACATAACCGGGCCATCCCGACCATTAGATGAAAAGAAAACTAAGCACATGGATGATCTAGCGAATGCCAAATTGATCTTGATTATATTCCCCACCTACATACCACCTCTGAGTGGTGCAGTAAATCGAGATAGTGTGCACAGATATTTCGATTACACCTTGGTCACTGTGAACCTCCTGAAGGGGATCCACGCAGTTCAAGTAGACCAAGACAATATTGTAGCGTTGAAGTTCAACTACTTCAACCTCAGCGACTGAAAAGTCTATAACATGCTCGCCCCACATAAGTACCTGACCAGAAGGAAGTGGAAGAATTCAAAGATAATCTCCCAAACATGGACCCATAACCTCACCCAATCCACCCTGCTGAAATTCATGAAGATCCCACACTTCGGAAGACACCAGGAGGTGAATGCATGTGTCAAGTTGTTGCTTTATTGTTATGATGGTAGCTATTTGTGGCTAGACCATCGTATCATAGTTGATATTATGATGATCAATTGGATCACAGGGTTGAGTATGCAGAGACCTGATCCACAGGATTTTTATCCAAGAAAATCCATGGATTGTGCTCTAGCACAAAGGATCAAGGACACCAATGACGATGTCGAGAAGGGGACATGAGGCTACAAGGTAGCTTCTCTCCAGAGTGGTGCAATTCACCTTGCCTGTCAGTTGATTGCAGGTAAGTTAGTAAGAAATAACCAACCTACCCAAGTAGTTGACCTCGCAAGGAAGTGTGTGGAAGGCCTACAGATGAACTGGGCAAAGTACCTGGTGAATCAATTGGAACTAGACTGCAAAGAAGCAAAAGATCAAGGTTACAAATTCCATTTTATTTGGCTTTTTATCTTTATTGCATTCATCACCTAGGATATGTCGGAAGGTGCAACCTTCCCCAACATCGAGCCATTTGAGCCATTGGCCACGAAGTTTAGTACACTTTGGTATTCCAACGATATGAACAAACAATGGCAGTCAAATTCTATTTTTTATACCTACTACGATCAGTTGAAGACATCCATCCAGTCCTAGCCTCGCATGACTCCGAACACTCTACACCAGTTCCGGCCTTTGATGAAGTTCAACGCAGATCGAAATTTCATTTATATTAGAGTGTGCACCAATGAACATAAGCAACAACCTCAGTCCTACTACAAGTTGACGAAGGAGGACCTGAATCAAATTACTAAGGAATGGTCTACTGACCTCCTTATCCCCGCCAACCCCAAAGAGATATCCAACATCGATAGCCCAAAAACTATGCAGGATGCACCTGGACCTAGCAGGACAAAGAATACCAAAGAGGTCCAAGGATTAGACAGTGCATCCGTGAAGACTACTTCCATATCACTAGAGCAAGGAGGTTATGGCAAAGAGTTAGATGACAAGTAAGTCAAACAGAAGTAAGGAGACAAGGTTGATCCCCTGAAGAAGAGGAAGGTTTCACCTCTGAAACCTTCTTCTTGGAATAAATCAAAAGCCTCCATGACCAAGATGCAGATTGTCCTCACCTCTAACGACTTCAAATCCCTCATAGCAGCCCTGAACAATGCTTCACTGGAAATAGCAGACAAACAAAGGGCCAAGTAGGAATAAATGTATGATAGGATTGAAATCGAAATCCGAGGGGTACAACAGGCACTACAGTCTAGCCACGCAGTCCCCACTGCGCCTCTCCCATTAGGAAAACCAGAGCTGGGAGATGAGCTAACCTAACTCCACTGATTAGCTGATACAGTCGAAGCTCACCTTCAACAAGCATGAGAGGAAACAGAAAAAATCCACCCAGGCTTTGATGCAAGTACAAGGAGTACTTGTAGAACAACATCGAGCTGAAGAACAGGAAAATATTACCCTCCAAGAGAATTTTGACGAAGAAAAAGCATAGATACAACAAGGAAAAGAACAGTTTCTCACCGAGCAACTCAAAGTAAAGGAAGCAGTCAACAAAGAAATTTGCTCTATGAAATTCATAGAAATAAAGGCAGAATATCGAGTTACACAACAAGTAGAGCATCTTGAAGAAGTGATCCAGTAGCTACAACAAAACATCATAGATTTAGAACTACGCACAGTGCCTGAGACCCCACGGGATGTGAAGAACCAAAGAGAAGCCACTACTAGGAGAGTAGTTGAGAGAATAAAGGCCCTTGCTATGGAATACAAGCAGTTGAGTGATCGCAGTGCCCTAACATACAAACGACTCGTTGAGAGTCTAGAATTAAGAGCACTGGAGTCGCAGCTCCAAGAGGCAAAGTATCAAGACGAAATGATACAGGCACATTTGAAGCTCCTATCAACTATGGAAAGAATGAAGAGATCTCAAGAGAAATGCACCACCCGGCAGCAGATTCACATTATTTAGAGAAAAGTTATGGAAGTAACTCAGAGACTCCAACCCATGCAAGATAATGCCTACCAATTGTTCACAGAAGTTGAAGGTTGAGGAGAAGAACTAGAGAAGGTTGTTAATGCAGCTAAACAATGCCTAGAAGGACCTGTGAATGATGCAGGCATCCAAGAGTTTGTTGAAAAAGAGGTTGTAGCACAACAACAAGTCGAAGTAGCTTGAGCCAAGCTCAAGGTTTTCGAAGCAGAACTTCCTACATCAGAGTGACTCGGGACGAGTCACATGTGAGTGTTGGAGGCCTGTTGACCCCCGACCAAGTTTTGAGAGATCCTTAGTCAAGTTTGACCAGTTTGAACTTGGACAACATGTTTAAGGTGAAGCGCAAAATGAAGTAGAGATCGTGGGATCTCGGCTCCTTTTTGGGTCCTTTTTGGGATTTGGGAATATGTAACGGGTATAGGAATGTCGTCCCATGGGTTTATCCATGCTTAGGCCTATTTTGCAATATATAAATAGATGTCTAGATGATGTAAGGAAATATAGAAGAGGCATCTATGTGATGTTGTGCTAAGTGAAAGTGTGGCTTGTAAATTCTTTGTGCATACTGTGAGAGACTTGCAGAGCTAAGTGCAAGTGGTTGTAATAGACTATGAATGGATTTGTGTTGTAACACAAGGAAGGAGGATCTAGCGAGGTGCCCACATCTCCTGTCCTATGCGGAGTAAGGTTTTTGTGGATTTGTGCATGTATCTGATTGAAGAAGCTAATAAATAAGAAGAGTTGGTGGACATAGCCTAGGGTTGGGGTGAACCACGTATATGCTGTATTGCCTTGCTTTGTGTGTTGTTGTTGGTGTACTTATGTGCTATCTGTTAAGTGCTTGACATAGATAGATAGATAGATATGTTTATACTTTGTGCTTATGATGAATCTATATGCTATATCTAACCTCTGTGAACTTTCTTAGTGCTTGAATCTGCTAGATCTGATCTAATTCCTTATACTAAGTGCTTCGATACATTAGATCTAGGTGAAGGCTTCGATGCTCTGTTTTATCTACGGAGTAGATATTGGTTATATATTGATGAATTTTTACTGTTGAATGCTTTGTTAAATTCTATAATAACATAAATGTGTCCCAGCTAAGGTTGCAGACATTTGAGTCCTGCAACCACCCCTTCCTCTACGTCGGGTGAGACTTCATCTATGTCACAGGTGTTTCCAAAAGGGTCGGTAGTTAGGGTTTTGTTGGTGCGTTTTTGTAGCGTTGAACTATGAGTCTGCCCCTGTGTCAACAGTTATCTTGGGCCATCTACTACAGTAGTAAAAAATTATCACCAGATGATTTTAACTACACCGTCATAGAAAAGGAATTCCTAGTTGTCGTGCATGCCATTAATAAATTTAGATATTATATCATGGGATATGAAACTTTTATTCACACCGACCATTATGCCATTAAGTTTTTAATGAAGAAACCCATTACAAATGGTAGGATCACTAGGTGGATTCTATTTCTGCAGGAATTTAATATTACCATAGTAGATAGGCCTGGTAAAGAAAACTTGGTTGCAGACTCTCTCTCAGATCCATAATAATGATGAAAATACTCCCGTTGACGATAGTTTTCTTGACGAACATTTGTTTGTTGTTTCCACTAACATTCTGTGGTTTGCAGACATAGCCAATTAGTTGGCCATAGGAAAGTTGCCTCAACATCTTTCCCCAAGAGAAAGGCAACAAATTGTCAAGAATAGTGCAACTTATTCATGGATCGGGGGAGATATCTTTCGTACTGGGCTTGAAATGTTTATCAGACGATGCGTACGAGAAGATGAAACATATGATATCTTGAGATTCTTCCATGATATCCCCTACAGAGGCCACTTCACAGATAAAAGGACTACTTACAAAGTGCTTCATCAAGGGTACTATTGGCCAACATTGTTCAAAGATGCCATAAAGTATGTGAGGAGCTATGACAGTTGTCATAGAATGGGTAAGCCAGTGCAAGCAGATGATATTCCCTTACAAACCCAAGTGCTAGTTGAACCTTTCGAAAGATAGGCCTTGGATTTTGTGGGGTTAATATCTCTTTCATCATGGAAAAAAAGGTACATTTTAGTTTGCACTGATTATGTAACCTAGTGGCTGGAAACAAAGTCCCTTCGTTCTACTAGTGAAGAGTCTTTTATAGATTTTTGTTACGAAGACATTTTTACTCACTTGGACATTCCAAGAGAAATTGTGACAGCTAACGGGACACATTTTACATCTAATTCGATGCAAGCGCTTAATCAATAGTACCAAATAAAGAAATATAAATATTCTCCATATCACCCACAAGAAAATGGGTAGGTGGAGTCTACAAACAAGGTACTAGAAGAAATCCTAACTAAGACAATCCAGTAGCATCACAAAGATTGGGTAGACAAGATTTTGGAAGAACTATGGGCCTACAAAACCACATGGAGAAATACCACAGGATTTACTCCATATGAGCTAGTGTACGGTAAAAATGTTCTTCTGCCTATTGAGCTTCAAGTGAAAACCTTTAGGATAAATGCATAATTGGGCGTAGATCTATCAAAGGCACAGTAGTAGAGAATATCCTAGCATAATGAGCTGGATGAAATTCGGTAAGATGCAATCCAACACACTATTTTGGTACAGGAATAGAGAGCTCGATGGCATGATAAATTCATCAAGAAGAAAATTTTCAAGCCTGGTGACTGGGCCCTCCTTTTTTATTCTCGGTTCAATAACTTCAGGGGAAAACTTACTACAAGATGGTTGGGGAATTACAAGATTGAGACTGTCTTTGGCAATGGATCAGTCAAGTTAACAAAAATTGATGACCAACAACATTATTTTGTGGTCAATGGCCATCGGCTGAGGCCGTATCATTGGCTAATGTCCAAAGATAACTTTGCACAAGATATTTTGTAGCAGTATGAAAAGGAGGTAGTGGGAAGGGGGTCTCCTTCCCCCTCATCCACCTCCGACTGAATCTTTTCTTTCAACTTTCTAAATGTATGTACATAAGAAAAGTGAAAAAAAATACAATATATATATATAATGGAAAAAATATAGTCTAGCTATGAAAATCAGTTTATTGGCATCACTAGATAAGGGCCTATCTGAAAACCAGCTTGCTGGCTGATGAGCCCAAAATAAAATTTCTTGTCCACAATTGTCAGGCATTACTATATGTTCTTCAAGTCATTTTTTTTTTCTCGAGTCAAATGATGAGGGGTGCATTAAGACTCTCCTTCTGACAGTTTTACCTCCACCGACATCAACACATCATATGGGGGATAAAATCAGATATTTGAATGGTACCTAGGGACTTGCATACATTAATGGAAGGTTATCTCGCTGACAACATACGGGATTTATTAATGCCTCTTTTTTTCCAGATCTTGTAGGACATTCGACATCAGCACATTAATTGATTCCCAACAAGTTGTACCAGTGGAACCTTGACTCTCATCGTCATTAAAGGTGAGAAGTATTGCATTGGTTAACAGTCTTCATCAATGGTTGGTAATCGAATGAATTCCACCCATGTTCGACGGCAATACATCTTTCACATGGATGGATTTGTTCTAGAAGTTCAAGTCATGGTGAAGAAAACTTAGTTATGATCTGGATGACAATTTGTGACATTTAGTGTGAATAAAAAGGAAGTTGGTTACAAGGAAGCTGCAACAATTCAGATGGTATCAAAAAGAGGAGGTTGTCTGCCTTCTTAGTATGTTTCTGCTAAAAGGTGAGACTTGCTTCTCGATACAGATCTTGGGACATGGTCTGAATTTGGCTATCCATACCCCTTGTTTCTTCACTATCGTTGCAGTTATTTCCATCATCATCACAGTAATAGTTTAGCATCAACAATTATATTCCTTGCTTAGTTTTTGATTTCAGATTTCAGTATTTCCAATAAGTTCAGAATCCCTTAAGTTTCAAATACTTTTTGAACCAGTTTTGAGTTAATTTAGGATAATATACCTTTTCATAATTATATTTGTAAATCACAGGGCAAAGTAATGGAATGATTAAGAGCACCAATAAAAACGGTGCTCGACAGCATTCTCGCACCTATACAAGAATGACAATACAGGTACTGGAATACTATGACCATATTTTAAAGATACTCTTGCATGAGGTAGAGTATGATTTCCTCCTTCAGTCATGAGCATGAACAACATGAATGTGGCACTACCACCAACACCATCATCATTGCTTCCGGTATCTACAGGAATTTTGCATATACAGTAAAAATGGGTAATAACTTTTTGAGGTAATATTGCTTGAAGATTATGTTTGGTTTGTTAGGAACAAAGGATATTGTTTTAACAACTTCTCATGTTAATCCAACCCATCCTCATTACTCAACCTTCAATGTTGGTACATTCACGTATTATGTGGTCACCATCACCATAATTCATATGTGTAGCACGATGATTGGCCATCCTGATATTCCTGTCCTGCGAATTATACCCCTATACGCCCACATCATCCGAGATTTTATCCACTTATATGTATTATTGCTTGTTTCACAAATGATAAATTTGTGCAACAAGCTCACATTTATGCAAAATTCCACTTTCTCCATGAACTTTAGTAATTGGCCTTCTCATAAGGGAAATTGAGAACATTTGAATGATTCTTGTTACTTTGCATAAGTTTGAATATTTATCATTCCCATACTAAGTCACCTCGCTATCATTGCCATGAATTGGATTCATATAACCTTATCGCAAAGATACATGGTGCACCACAACGTTTTCAGATGCGGCTATGGTCATTTCTTTGATCGCCATCGTTCTGTAGCCAGTCCTTGCTAAAATTGCCACCCTGCTAGAAATTACTTGCATTCACGAGACCACACCCTCTTCGTTACTTTGAGTATTCTTATCTGTCTCATCCCTTTGAGTATTCCCCAATTCAGCTTGAGTGAAACCCTCATCCAAACCTATATTTCAGCATGGTGGTAGATCACCACGAAACCGTCTCTTGGCGAGTGCTCGAAGTTGTGCCTGAGTATCATAAATGAAAGAAATTGTTTAAGGAAGTAGGCTGGCATCTCTTTTTCTCCAAGTTTCAGGGGTTTAATGATCAGGTCGCTCTTCAATTCATGCAGATTTTTTATGGACGATTGGCTAGGGTCACGGATTTGGAAGTAGAAGTTACAGAGGAAACCATAGCCAATGTCACGGGCCTCCCCAGGACCGGAGAATACTGGTTCAAGAAATTGATGCTGGGCACGAAAAGTTTCAATTGGTTTCTGAAGGCACAATACCAAAACATGAGCTAGGAAAAGGGAGTTCCAAGGGCATACATCATGGATGAGTGGCAAGCACCATTGGTGATTTTACATAGGTACTTAATTTGTGAACGAAGGTATGCCCTCACATACCAGTATCATGCTCGAATTCTGCTTCATTTTGAATCAAAGGAACTGATAAATTTCCCATACTATCTGCACAAAATTTTAGAAAATGTTAGCAATTATTCTTGTCATGGGTTCGATAAGCATTCGGGTATGCAAGTTGTACAAAATGCTCAAGCGCAGCTCGAGAGAATTCTTGTTTTTCCAAGTAGCAAGTCAAGCGAGCGAGCGAAGTTTTTCCATCGGCAGCCGAGATCCGTTCACAAAGCAGATCAACGATTAGCGGGATCTCGGAGTTTCCAATTTACCTGGTATTTAGCGGCTAAGAAGTCTCTTCGGTTCGGAGGCTGAATATAGATCGTC
>JASDQU010106817.1:39097-68808 GCA_032191745.1 Picea mariana | reverse complement strand
GCACATTGACACTCGCTATCACTTCATCCGCGAGCTAGTCAAAGAGGGGGAGATCAGCTTATTGTTTTGTGGCTCCAAGGAGCAGTTAGCAGATATGTTTACAAAGCCATTAGGACAACTCGCATTTGAGTATCAGAGACAACACTTAGGCATAGGTAGTGCGGATGATGTAATCTCGTTCGTAATTAAGAGGGAGTGTTAGAAATAGTAATTACTCTCGGTAAATGCAGCTTTTTTGTTTTTTTCCATTGATTAGAGCTTTATTCTATTTTCGTAGTTGAGTCTGCATGCGTTTATGCAGGACTGTAAAACCATTGTAAGATATATTTATTCTGTGAATAGTTAGACGACAATTATGCCCTTCCATTTCTGCGTGTACATTCTTCTGCTTGCATATTCTTTTTCACCAACAACACTTTGACTCGACGATAGTTGTAAACTTCCATGATTCAAGGGAAATCATGGTTAAAATTCGTAGAGAAACTGGAGCACAAACTCAGAACTCCACTTCTCGGAATGTTGAATGATAGAAGGTAACCAAAACCGCCTCAGTTCCGAACCCAATGAAACCTCAATCCTATCACTCGTACAACCTGCAGGTTGAAAGGTGGGTGTCGCTTCCAAAGTGCAGAAATCCATTTGAAAGATAAAGACGTAGAATTAAATGGTTGGGTAAGATAACGAAGTACCAAAATGACGTACAAAGTTTTATTGGATATTGGAGTATGATTTTATCAGCGGTCACCTCTCCATAATTACACATAGTAAAAAACAATCTCATGCCAGTTATAAATAGTGTGGTTTCAGACCTAGGACTTATCTTGTAAATGACACAAACATTTGAGTTTAAGACTCTTCCACCTCGGAATCATAGGATGAAACTTTGAAGGTTTTGTACCTTGATCATCATACAAATAAGTCAACTTGACTATTAACAAGCTCAGAAATAGTAATATATTATACGACCACAACTATATATGTTTAAAACTTGACTCGTAATAAGATTAATGTCATATGTTACCTCCTAAAACTGTGAATTCTCACTTTAGTTTAAATATCTGTAAAAAACTTGGTTAAATTGATAGGATGACCATTATGTGGTAATAAACAAAGTCAACTACATAAATTATATATTTACATTTATGACTACTCTAACCTGCAACCCTTAAAAACACATATTGGTGATATCCTATGAGTCCTTAAGAACACTTAGACCTCGAGTTGATCAATATTTTCTTACCCAAGGGGTTATAACATAATGTATAATGATCCTATTCAAGAAAAGCTTGTCAAACAAAGAAAATTTCAAGGACAAAGGACCATATTCATGTTTCCAATTAGAATGGTATTAATGTCTTTGTCACCTATAATAAAGTTAAAAAAAAAAAAAGAGATATTGATCATAAGTAACCATATATTTTGGACGATCATATCGAGAATATATAATGCATTTATAAATAAATTTTGACTATGATTATCACATTCATTAAAAATTATAAATTATGGAGATGAGCTAAGGTATTAATCAATGATAAGATAATCCTAAGTTACTAGTTTGGGACCTTACCAAACTCTTATTGCTAAAAAAAATTTAGCGGTAGGACCTTAGTCTCAAAAAAACATTTTAGTGATTATGGGGTCCATTACATATGGTATCAGAGTTGTAGGTTACAAAACTTAGGTCTAAGGGTATTACCAAGAAAATATAAGGTGTTTGATGAAAAACTAACTAGCAAATTGTTCATTGTTAAAAAGAAATTGTTTCAAAAATTTCATAATGAGGTCCGCATAGAATGAAGAAGAAGCGAGACCTAAAGGAAATGATAATCAACAACCTCATAGAAATCCATAGCATCCCAGTGAAAGTAGCTTAGCAACACAGGTTTTGGAAACAATGATAAATCTAATAGTAGAATTACAAACATTCAAGGTTGATAATGAAAAATTAGAGAAAGGAGATGAAGGATCCCAAATAATAATGGTGTGGATGAAGAAGTCAGTAAAAAATCTTCAAAGGATTCAAGCAAAGGAACTGAAAAAGAAAAAAACTCTTCTAATGACACACATATAACTGAAAACATACTGTCTACAATAAATAAACGAAAACAAATGTATCACTTAGTTGAGAGTTTAAGAAAATTAAACCTTCAAATTTTGACAGAGAATCTAGAACTAGTGAAGAGGTAGAAGGCTGGTTACTAGACATAAAGAAATTTTTCCATATTTACAATTACTCTAATAACATGAAAGTAAGAATGACCATCTATAAATTTAAAGGTAAAGATAATATATGTTGGAAGTATTTGAAGTTAGCCAAAGGTCTAAAGGAAAATAAAATGGAATGGACAAACTTTAAGAAATATTTTAAGAAACAATATTTGTGTGAAAGATATTATGAGAGAAAAACCAAAGAGTTTTATGAACTGAAGTTAGGATAGATGTCTATGGAAGATCTTATTACCAAATTTATGGAACTATTGAGGTTTGTTCCTTATATTAAGGATGAAAAAGTAAAAGATAAGAGGCTTTTAACTTGCTTACCTCGGTTATATAAGGACGTCGTCGAGTTTGATAATCCAAAAAACTTCAAGGAAGTACTATGAAAGGAAAGAATATGCTATGAACATTACAAGCAATGATCTGAAAAATCCAAAGGCATGGAGAGAAAAGAAACAAGAGAAACTTAATCAAAGGAAAAAGGGTTTCAGGCCATTACCATTTTGTCACATGTCCAAAGGAAATCAATAAAACAGATTCTATAGGAACTCATCAAAACTACAAGGAAAGAAATCAGTTAATTTGGGATTTAAGAAAATAACTTAGAATGTTAGAAAACTCTTGAAATGTTGGGGTTGTGGGGAACCACATTTATTGAGGAATTGTCCATACATAAATTCTACAAACAAAACCATTAAGAACATACAAGAAGCTTCAACAGTTGGAGATATTGGAAAAAATGTCCATAGAATCAATGTTGTTCTAGATGGCAGACAAACAGATCGCTAATCTACCATTGTGGAAATTGAAGGTAAAGTTCATGACATACAATTTTCTATTTTAAGTTATGTTACCCCATCTCTGGTAGACTCAAGCAAGCTAAAAAAGATAAAACATATGAAATCCTGGTTAGTACAAAAGCAATAGGCACAAAAAGAAAAGTAATTGAATTCATTCTTGACTGTAAGATGGATATAAATAGTCATGATACAAAGGCAAATTTAAATGTATTTATGACATACTTATAAGTATGGAGTGGTTAGAGAAACATCAATTTTTACTGAATTGTTACGAAAAATCATTTATTTACAAATATGAAAGTGGAGTATCAAGAATAGTTCAAGGAATGAGAAAGCCTCTCTATCAGAAAAATATCGGCAGTGCTATTAAATAAGTGCATTAGTAAATGCTACAAAATATTTGTTATTCAAGTAACAAATTTGTTAGATAAAGAGAGAAAATCGAGTTTGGAAGAATTTGTTGTCCTTCAAGGATTTGAGGATGTATTTGTAGAAGAAATACCTGAATTACCTCAAAGAAGAGAAATATATTTTTCTATTGATCTAGTATCCCTGCGTTGACAGAATTAAAACTTCAACTACAAGAATTATTAGATAAAGGATACACCAAACCAAGTGTTTCTCCATGGGGAGCGCTAGTATTATTTTTGAAAAATAAATATGGAAATCTATGGTTATGAATTCACTATTAGAAATTGAATAAAATGACGATAAAAAATGAGTACCCTCTTCCTAGGATTAATGATTTATTTGACCAAGATGGAGGACTAAAAATATTCTCTAAATTGGATTTAAGGTCTAGCTATCATCAAATTAGAATAAAACATGAAGACATAAATAAAACATCTTTTAGAACACGATATGGACATTACGAGTTTTTAATAATCCCATTTGGACTTACTAATGCATCAACATCTTTTATGTGTTTAATGAGTAGTATAGTGATCCAATACATGTATAAATTCGTATTGATCTCTATTGATGATATACTAATCTATTCAAAGTCAGAATAAGAACAAAAACATGTATTATAGACTCTAAGAGACCATCAACTACATGGTAAATTAGACAAATACGACTTTTATCAAAGGGAAATGCAATATCTAGGACATGTGATATCAGAAGATGGAATTGCAGTGTCCCGAAAATATTAAAGCTATTATATAATGGATTATACCTAAGAATGTAGTAGATATATGATCATTCATGGGAATTGCAGGTTATTACCGACATTTTATTGAAGTATTTTCCGAAATTGCTTATCCCATTACATCAATGTTGTAAAAAGGAACAAAATTTATTTGGTCTAAAAAATGCCAAGACAATTTCGATAAACTGAAAGTCTTACTAACTACAACATTGATCCTTAAAGTGGTTGATCCTTATAAGGATTTTATAATTTCTGTAGATGCAAGAAAAGAAGTGTTAGGAGGGGTATTGTTGCAAGAGAGAGATGTAATTTCTTATGAATCTCAAAAAATGAAGGAACATGAAATAAATTATGTAACTTATGACCTGGGGTTAGCGGTTGTAATTCATGCATTGAAAATGTGGCGGAACTACCTAATGGGAAGGAAATTATTATTATTATTAGATAACAACCGAGTGAAAAATATTTTTTGTCAACAAGATCTCAATGCATGACAAACAAGGTGGTTAGCCTTTTTAAGAGAGTTTGATTTTGAAGTTCGACATATCAAAGGAAAGGAGAATAAAGTCGCAGATGCACTTACTCGAAGAACTAATGAAATGTATGAAATTATTATTAGCAAAACTGAAAGTGACATTCAAGATAGAATTAAATATACAAGCATAAATGATACATAACACATCAAAACAACAAAACAGTTGCAGAAAAATGAAGGAAATTTGGATGGTACAGATTAAAGTATTGACAAAAATGGAGTATTAAAGTTCAAAAACAGAATATATGTACCTCATTCTGTTGATTTAAAGTTGGTAATCCTAAATGAGTTGCATAAAAATCCCTATTTTTCTCATCCTGGGTATTAGAAAATGATAACAGCCTCGAGGAAACAATTTTATTGGCCTAATATGAAATCTGAAACAACTGATTACTTACCTAAATTCTTAGATTTTCAATAGGTTAAGGATGAACATCAACATCTAGAAGGTTTATTATAAACTTTACCTATTCCATAATGGAAATGGGAAATTATTTCCATGGATTTCATTACAATTTCTCCTAAAACTCAAAGACAACATGGCTCTATTATGATAGCAGTGGATAAATTGAATAAGTTTGTTCATTTCACACCTATGAAATATAATTATAAATCTATTAATATCATTGAAATTTTTATGAAAGAAATATTTAGATTACACAGAATTCCCAAAATGGTGATTTCAAATAAAGATGTTAAATTTACATCAAATTTCTGGAAGGAATTTTTTGCATGTCTGTGAACTAATTTTAATTTTAGTACAAGTTATCATCCACAAATGGATGGAAAAATAGAATGTAAAAACATAATTATTAAATATATATTATGAATGTACATAAGAACAAAACCAACTAAGTGGGAAGAGTACCTATTGTTAGTCAAATTTGCATACAATAACAATTATAAGGCATAGACAAAAACAAGTACTTTGGAAGTTATATATGGTAGGAAATGTACACCTCTCATCAATTTGGATAATCGAGTTCAATGAATAATGATTGGACCACAAATACTCTGAGAAATGGAACATATGGTTAAGAAGGTGCAATATAATTTAAAGGTTGTGCAAGATCGACAAAAATGCTATGCAGATTAGAAACGATGAAATAAGGAATTTAATATTGGAGAACATGTATAACTTAAAGTCAAAACAAGAAGGAGCTTGTTAAATCTAGGGATTTGTTCCAAGTTGAAACCAGGGTTTTGTGGTCCATTCAATTTTTTAACTCTGGACCAGTGGCATACCAATTAGAGGTCCGCGCTAATTTGAAAATTCATAATGTTTTGCATGTTTCATTATTTACAATATATATTTATGATCCTACTCACATCATTGATTAGAACATGGTGCAAGTGGAACCAGAAGGAGTGTTCCAAGAACAACCTCTATGCATTCTGGATAGGAAAGAAATAGTACTTCGGAAAAGAGCCATCTCCCAGGTAAAGGTGCAATGGAAGCAATTTAGTCCCGAGGAGGCTACTTGGGAGCTGGAAGATGAAATGATGAAATGATATCCAACTCTATTCCAAGTGATGACTCGAAGGAAGGAATAAAACTGAGGAAAATCTTATTCTTAAGGGAGAGAGGATGCAATATCCTCAAGTATTAAACATTTTATTGAATAATTTCCATTTATGGAAATTCATACTTTATTTTATTAAGGCATTTAAGTACAATTTTTTTAATTGTAGAGAAAGAGTTTGGACTTTGTTGGATTACTGAGAGGGGGGGTGAATCAGTAATAGAGAAATATAATCATTTTTAACCATATAATGCAAGTGTTATATCAATGTAGCAATATCATCCAACTTTACTTTAGTCTCACATGACTAGTTTTGGATTAGTCAACAACCCTAACTTGAAATAATCATAACTATGTACCTATAATGAATAAAGATCTAAAAATAGTCACAATGTTCTTTAGTGTGTCTTATGCAGTTCATCCAAGTTTCGCTACTTTGAACCTCTCATAAAAAGAGTTATAGCAGAAATGACATACCTTGTTAATATCTGGCTTATTCTAGAGAGTGAACTTGTAGAGCGTGACCTGCACAAAATATTTATTGTATGGATCTAAAAATTTTACACAGAATACTACAGAATGTACTATAACCAACACATTTGGTCTTACTAAATTTGGATCTCTTAGGAATAAGTTATGACGTTTTTACCCGAAACACCTATTTTAGACTAGTTTCAGGACTAGCTACAAACCCTATTTTCCATGGAGTGTAACTCCAAAAATACAATGACCCACAAGCTTAAATCTGTACCATAGATACTTGGATATGTTTCCTTGATGTCTTCCCAATTTCACGGTTTGAATCATTCTATAAAAAAATTTATTCTGAAAATGGTGAGATGTCCTGTAAATAACATACCTTCGAAAACATCATCAAAAGAATTTATCCTCCCTTGAATTTTGGCCTTCTTTACTTCACCTTTCCTCTAAAATTAGGCTTCGATATTTTTTTGTTATCTCAGTCACCTGTAGATATTCAATATGCTCAAGTGTGATTAAAATGAAAGAGTCTTGCCTCTTATTTATACTTTCATGTAGCTTCCTCAAGGGGTTACCTTTTAATCATCTTAACCCAATTTCCTTATTTTAGGGCTAACCCACTTCTAACCACTTTCCATAATTAGAAAGTTCTCCTTTTACTTTATTATTTAAATAATCCTCCTTGACTTTGTCACTTCACTTTATTATTTAATTATTCCTCTTTGACTTTGTCACTTCACTTTATTATTTAAATAATCCTCTTTGACTTTGTCACTTCACTTTATTATTTACATAATTATTTTTTACTTTGTCACTTCACTTTATTATTTAAATAATTTCTTCTTTGCAAGCACTTTGACTTCTTTGACATTTCGAGGCTTCAATCCAACATATGAGGGTCCTCCAAATTCATAACACCATAACTCTCAAACTATGAGGAGTTATGTGACGTTCCACATACCACTAGAAATGGCATGAAATATTTCCTGAAGGCTCCAACTTTTTCCTTCCACCATATTAACATAAATGTAGGTGGACAACCAAGGATATTCAACGCTTTTTTTTTATGAAGACTTCTTCTACAGTCAAGCTAAACATGTGTTTCGTATCATGGCTACTACTTATAATGAAGAACATGGACATATACTTCATGGTATTCACAGATTATTCAATGGATGATATCATTGGGGATTATCTCCCTCCTAATCCCAGCTTCATGCCTGAATGAGTAATATGCATGATCTTCTTTTGCATTTCAGTGATTATCTCCCTCCATCTGAGAGAGTCCATGTTGTCGTATGTTGCATCTCATTTTTTCTTTCTGCAAAGCATCACAGGTCTGTTCTAGTTTCCTTTTGATTCTCGACTTCCTTTGAGTCTAACTCCTATGAGTCTCTTTAAGTTTGTTTCTATCTATTTTAATTTATTCCCATATGGAAGTTGTGTCATCCTTATAAACTTGTTCTATGATAGCTTCCGCAAGGATTGTTCATTTAACATATTTCACAAGGGGACCTACCCAAAACAAGAACAATAAGAGAAAACAATAAATATCTATCTAGAGGAGATGTTAGTTAATCTTGTAAACAAGTATAATAAGCCTCTATGTCAATAGTATTCATATGGAGTCAAGTATTCATTGCACCTAGAAATAATAAAACCTTTCAAAGACTTCTTTGTCAATTTGTAATGTAGTTGATCCAAATTATTTTTGGCATGAAATGAGAGTGGAGATATAATAAATCAACGTACAGAGATATTTCACATATCTAATAATATAACATAAATGTATCAGAGATGCAACCATAAACACAAAGATACAGTAATACACAATTTTATATTAATGAGCAAAAATGTACAAAGACTGTAAAAATACATAGTGAAAGACTCCCTAGAATGGTGGCAGCTTATCTCTAAGAAGAGATGTGTTCATTAATCACATTCACAAGAAGATGATTTTACAATGAGGCTCCAAATTCATTTTTATCATAAATAAAATCCAAAATGCTAACCCTGGAAGATGAAAAACCAATAGTTTTGTGGACCCCGTTTTGGGTAGTTTGGTGTATCAACTTCACGGGGGTGTAACTTTGGCATACGATCTCCGTTTGGGGAGCACGATAGCTCGTTAGAAAGGTATAATTGAGGATATCCATTCATGAGGCTCAATCAGATCCTTCATCTATAATTGAGAATCTCGATTACAAAAACCCTTCATTTAGGCCCTTAAAATGGCCCTGAAAGTTAAAAACTGCTAAAAATAGTAAATTACCAAAATTTCCAGAAAATTGTTTTGAGCCAGTTGGAAAAGGTGGGTGGACATCGGTATCCACCTAGATAAACCATCCCTCCTTAGGAAGAAATGGTATCCATTTCATTGAGTTCCTGAGGGAGAGGGAAAAGCGTTTGTTGAATCTGTGTCTTGATGAGCTGCTTGCCTTGTTAGAGAAGTTGCATTGCTTATCTTGTGGAAGCTTGTCATGAACATGTGGCTGGAAGGGTTGGACATTTTTAACCAGTATGGCTACATGAGAGGCCTGTGTGCAGAAGGAATATTTACACCTTGCTTCAATCTTTTCAACCTACTTCTGTTGGATAGAAGGTGCTTGGGCTGAGGATGTAGTGGTTGTAGTATCCTTTTGTTCACCTTTGGAACAGATTGTGAAAAAGATGAATTTTGTAGTATGAGATAATACCTCGAGGCACTTTTTAAGTGGAAGAGTAGTCATAAATACCTCTGGTATTCTGTAGAGATGACCCCCTAGAGAAATAATGATACTGCAGGGTCGAGACTCATAAGCATCATGGAACTTCCACATACATGGTTGGCCCAAGAGAACATCACAGAAATTCAGTGGAGAAACATTACATAATACCTCATCCTTGAAGGGTTGGATTTCATATAACAATCGACATTGTTGGCTGACACAGATATCTCCTCCCTAGAGAAGCCACCCGATGTTGTATGGTTGTGGGTGTGGTGTTGTCAACAATCCCAACTGTTTGACGACCTCTACTGAGATGAGGTTATTTTGGCTTCCTCTATCAACAATAAAATGTAGCGTGGTCCCCTTCAATCACATATGTGAATAAAAAAGGCGCTGGCCCTCTTTAGGATCTGTTGGTTCTTCTGGTTGAATTGTTGCAGTCGCGACAATAGTAGTGGGGTCTGTGTCGATGATCTGTCTTTTACTAGTATTTTTAGAATCAGATTCTAAATAAGGGTTCGGCTCCTTGTCTTTGATATCAGCCACCAATGACTATTTTGAGCGACCATTTTGTGGAAATATGACCATTTTCCGGTGTCCTTTGTCTTCCCATGACCCTTCTTTTCTTGTGGCTTGGACTGGTTTTTGGGAGACTGTTTGTTAGGGCCTTGTTTATCATACTTTGGTTGTTGTAAATTTGTAGACCCAAACTCATGTTTGTTCGGGTTCTTAAATTTCTTCTCAATTTTAACAACATATCGATAAGTACCACCGAGTGATGAGATGTCCAAAAAATCCATTTCAGTTTGGATGTATCTGTGTAGAGCCCCATGATATTTGAGAACCAAATGTCATTTGGAGTCTTTGATATCCAACTTGGTGTGCAAGGTATGGAAGGTATTAGTAAACTACGAAACTGCTTGGCCCCTCTCTGGCCGCAATGTGGTCCATCTCATGTAGTGATCATCATAGTTGCCAATAGGGTAATATTGTTCCTTTACCACATCCACAAAAAAATCCCAAGTGGGCTTGACCCCATATATTCCAGACTCCTCTGTGGAACTTTGCTCCCAATAAGTTTCCCACCAAATTTTTACATGGGTGAGATATTTAAGGAGTGTGAAGGTGATCTTTTACCTATCCGAAAAATTATGAATAGAGAAATAACCTTCTAACAAATTTAACCATTTTTCTAGGGAATCCGCATCTATATGACCTTCTAATATGGGAATATCAAAATTAACCTGTATGTTGAAAGGAGAGGTTCTTCCAAAGTGGTTTTTTTATGAATATGTGCATGTTTCTATCGAAAGGCATTGAAGGATGTGGGAAAAATTCTCCATCATTTCGTCCCTCAGTCACGTGAGATTCTGCTCAAACAACAAATTGATAGAATTGACTGCTCCATCGTTTTTATTTTATTCTGTCATGGAGGGTTTCTTAGGCATGCGAGAGCGATTTTCTTCAAGAGAGACAAGTTTGAGACCCAACTTGCTATACTTGGACCTCGTTGGGGACATGCACTTAAGAAAATGATCAAAAGCAGCCTGTTCCGATACCACTGATCCAGATTATTTTCGGCATGAAATGAGAGCGGAGATATAATAAATCAATGTACAAAGATATCTTAGATATCCAATAATATAACAAAAAAGTATTAGATATGCAACCATTAACAAAGAGATACAATAATACACAATTTTCTATTAATGAGAGAAAATGTACAAAAACTGTAAAAATACAGAGTGAAAGACTCGCTAGAATGGTGGCATCTTATATCTGAGAAGAGATGTGTCTGCTACTCGCATTCGCAAGAATATGATTTTGAAATGAGGCTCCAAAGGCCTTTTTATCATAAATAAAATTCAAAACCCTAACCCTGGAAGATGAAAATCCAACAGTTTTTTGGACCCTGTTTTGGGTAGTTTAGTGTATCAACTTCCCGGGGGCATAACGTTGTCATACGATCTTCATTTGGGGTGCACAATAGCTCATTGGAAAGGTATCATAGATGAGATTCATTTACAATTCTCAATCATATACGAATGAGATCATGGTATATAGCAATTGATAAATTCTTCTTCTAGCAAGGGTTCATAAAATGTAAGAGTGATCCAAATATTTACATAAACAAAATCAGCATGGAAATAGTTATTTGATTTGATTGTATGTTGATTATGTAATCATAACACGAAGTTATACTAGTTTGATTGATGAAATTAAAAGACAACTATCACAATAATTTGAAATCAAGGATGTTGGAAAGATACATTAATGTTTAGGCATTGAGGTATGGATGGAATATGGTAAAACTTGGATCACTGAAAGTACATATGCAAAGGAACTTATCAAAATATTCAATAGGATTGACTACAAACCAATGTCTAGTGCATTAGAATAGAACACTAGGATTTACATTGATGATGATACAAACTAAGTAAATGGTATGATGTAGCCAAAGCCTGAGATTCATTCACAAAATCAAATAAACCATGAAAACACATGAGAATGGAAAAATAACTCTCTTGTAATATTTCTCCATCGTAACTACTACAATTGAAGTTCAACCCCTTATAACTACTATCCATGATTTTTGAAAACAACTAATTTTTTAAAAACAACTGTTTTTTTAGAAAAACAACTAAATTTAGAAAATTCTTGCATGAATCTAAAATTCACAACTAACTAAGAGATAAATAGCATGACACTATTTTTCAACTCTCTTTTTTGATTAATCTCATAAACTATGAGATAATTGATAATTGAAAAATTAAAACTTCCCGTAAAAACACTAAAACCCCAATTTGAGGCCTTGTATGAAGGAATTTGGCCTTGAAAAAGTGTCAAAATGATGTCCAATCAAATACGTTGGGTCGAAATGACAATGGAATCTTTGAGATGCAACTCCCCATAAAATTTCATCCCAAACAGATAACCAAGTCAAAATTTATGACCCTTGAAAAATCCCTGAAAAATCCCATGACCCTCGAAAAATCCCCGAAAAATCCCTGCATCATTCTCCTTTAGTTGAAAATAACGCAACTACTACAATTTATTGTCTTCAAGATGTTTCCATTTAATTTGATCTAGGTTCAGTAAGTCACCCTCTGTAATCCACGTACTCTTTGTTGGTGCTACGCCTTCCCACTTGACCAGATATTGGTTGTATTGGCCTTGCCAAGTATGAAGGGTCTTCTTATATAAAATATGTGAAATGTTTTCATTTTTCTTGCTTGGAATGACTTGTTTCCAATACAACTCTTCATTAATTTCATCACCCAGATCATCCCCATGGAATATATATAAATAAAAAAATGTTTAACACAGGGGAGATATCAAGGTGAGTACATATATCGACCTTATAAGCATTGTCATTTATTTTCTTGAGAATATTTCATTGAACAATTTTCTTATACTTCAATTTGTGGTAGGTTCCTTGAGGAAACCACTCCTTCAACAAATAAACCATTACCAAATCACCTTCATTGAATACCTAGTGTCATCAGTGAGTATCTTTGATAATTTTGTTTTGTTCATTATTGGCCTGGACTTTTTTTCTCACCTATTGTTGCAACTATTGAATATGTTCTACAAATTCTTCCCCATCATCATTGATCCTATCCCCAAGTGGTAGATGCACCAAATCTAGGACACCCATAGGATTTATACCGTAAACAACTTGAAATGGAGATTTACCTATAGATCTATTCATTGAACTATTGTAGGCAAAGTTTGCTTGAGGTAAATCCAAATCCCACTACTTAGACTCCTCTCCAAAAATTATTTGTAATAGGTTTCCCAAATTTTGATTTACCACCTCAATTTTCCCATGTGTTTGGGAGTGATAGGAACCATTGAATTGTAATTTAGTCCCCATTTTCTTCCATAAAGTCCTCCAAAAATGACCCAAGAACCAAGTATATCTATCATAAGTAATAGTGTTTGTAACCCCGTGCAATCTAACAACTTCTGAAAAAAACAAGTATTCCACCCTCGATGCATCACTAGTTTTATTGAAAGAAATGAAATGAGCCATTTTATAGATCCTATCAACAACCACAAAAATAGAATCATTACCTCGATGTGTGTTTGGGAGCCCCAACACAAAATCCATGCTCAGAACTGTCCATGGACCTGTGGGCACTAGTAATGGCATATACAACCATGTGTTCCATAAGTGTCCTTTAGACATTTGACAAATGACAATGTGCAACATACGTGGTTATATCATTTTTCATCTTCGGCTAGTAATACTTATATTCGATTAAGGCTAGTGTCTTGTCCTTTCCAAAATGTCCTGCCAAACCACTAATGTGAAGGTGTCTCATAATATTTTCACTCATTGAACCAATTCATATGCATAGTTTTTTTCCTTTGAAGAGGTATCCATCTTGCATAAAATATTCACCTTGATTAAGATCCATGTTCTCAACGACTGGATTCTTCAACGGTTCCACAATCTCCCGAAAATCATTATGAGATGCATAGAGATCCTTTAATGCATCAAACCTAAGTACTTGATTGTTCATGGTTGTCAAAAGAACAATGCACCAACTCAAAGCATTTGCAACTTGACTCTGTCTTCCTGATTTGTGCTTCAAAACAAAGGTGTATCCTTGTAAGAAAGAGACCCATTTTGCATCTCTATTATTCAATTTATTTTTGGTGTTTACATATTTTAATTCAATATGATTGCTAAATAAAAAAAACTCCTTCGGCACTAAATAATGCCTCCAATGTCACAATCCTTGCACAATTGCATAAAATTCTACATCATATGTGGAGTAGTTATTTCTTACCTCATTCAATTTTTCACTAAAGAGTGCAATTGGTCTACTTGCTTGAATAAGTACATCTCCAATGCCTAGATGTGAAACATCACAGTCTACCTCAAACACTTTATCAAAATTTGGTAAGGATAATATGGGTGCCTCAGTTACTTTCTTCTTTAGAAAATTAAAAATTTCTTCAACTTCCTTGGTCTACTTGAATGTCTTGCCTCTGGTGCAATATGTTATTGGTGCTACAATACTGTTAAAATTTCAAATAAAGTTTCTGTAAAAGGTGGTCTTCCCATGAAAACTTCTTACCTTTGTGATGCTACTGATATTAGGCCACTCCAAAATTGTTCTAACCTTCTCTGAATCCTTCTTGAATCCCTCTGCTGAGATGAAAAAACCTAGTAACACCAATATTTCTTGCATGAAACTACATTTCTTCATGTTTGTATAAAGTTGATGTTTTCTCAATGAATCCAATATAATTTTTAAATGTTGCAAGTGATCTTCTTTTTTGTTACTAAAAATTAGGATGTCATCAAAATACATAAAAACAAACTTACCAATATAAGGTCAAAGCACAGTATTCATCAGCCACATGAAAGTGCTAGGAGAATTGGACAGTTTAAATGGCATCACCATCCATTCATATAGTCCATCCCTAGCCTTGAAAGGATTTTTCCATTCATCCCCTTCGTGAATCTGGATCTGGTGGTATCCACTTCGCAAATCAATCTTACTAAAATATTTAGCTCCGGCTAGCGCATCCATCATGCCATCCAACCGCAGTATAGGAAAACTATATTTGTTGGTAATTTAATTGATTTATCTATTATCTGTTCATTTCCTCCATGTTTTATCCCTTTTTGGAGTCAACAATGTTGGTACAACACATGGACTCGTGATTTCTCTTACCAAACCTTTCTTTATGAGTTTCATCACTATTTGGTTGAGCTCTGCATGTTGTGGAGGACTCATCCTATAGGCTGCCTGATTAGGTAAAGATAATCCTGGAATCAAATCAATGTGATGTTGAATATCCCTCTTTGGTGGAAGACCATCAAGTATTTCATTAGGGATAACATCAACATATTCTTCTAGTAACTTGGCCATTTTAGTAGGAATTGGTTTTTCTTCCACGACTCCTTTTTTCACAATTAATGCATATACGAATCTCGTTTCCTTTGTTTCCTTAACAAACTCTCTTTCTGACAACATATTATCAGTTTTTCCCTCATCCTTAAGGGGGAATAAGACGGATTTTGATCCATCCTTCCAAAAGATGTAGGTATTATCTCCTCCATCATGCATGCATTTTATTTCATATTGCCAAGGCCTCCCCAATAACATATAACATGCATCCATCAGAAAGAAATCACACCATACTTCCTATATATAAGTATTACCAATGAAAAACTTGATCAAACATCTTTTATTAATGGTGACTTCATTCCCCTTTTTGAACCATGCAATTYAGTAATGATGGGGATGTGTTTTGTAGTGTAATTTAAATTTATATACCATATCTTTGGAAACCACTTTCTCACAAGCGCCACTATCAATTATAACTTGTCTTAAATTTTTKCCAAAAGTGCATCTGGTTCGAAAAATATTTGTTCAAAGACAAGAATATTCATTGTCRCTACCCTGCCTTTGCTCTTTTTCAGGAATCACCATTGACCTCTATGTCATGAGACTCTCCCCCATATCAGGTGGGACTTCAGATTCATCACCTTATTTTTCATTCTCATCTTGGACCAAGTTCAAACTAGGTTGTCATCCTTGTTTCTACTCTTACATGTTATAACTTGGGCATTGAAATGCTTGATAACCCTCTTCACCACACCCTAAACACACATATGGTCCTCCTCTACCACCACCGTAACCTCTACCCTTTGAAATCCTCTTCCTTGTGACTAATTTAGGTTATGTTTTTAAGTGTCTTCTTCTTTCTCAACTCCTTGGGATGATTCACCTCTGTCATATTTAAAACCACCCCATGAGACAAATGATGTACCCCTCCTTGCTCCTCTATTCCTTTGAGAAAATTGTCGGTTTATCTTTTCCTCGTCCTTTAAGGATAATTAAAACACCTCTTCCACGCTGCAAACTCTATGCATGTTTAGTTCATCTTGAATAGAAAATTTTAAACAATTCACATACCTTGTAACCAATTTTTCATAAGTTTCCTAGTGATCCACATGAATGGACAATTGATAAAAACGTGTTTGTAAGTTCCTCCACCATGGACAAGTTCTGCTTCAAGTTCTGAAATCTACGAAAAAGGGTATGGGCATAGTCTAGAGGCAACACATTTTCTCGCAATTTGTTTTCCATCCTTCTGTAGGTATTACTTTCTTCTTTTCCTTTTCTTACTTTGTCTTTTTGCACATGATCCCACCAAATCATGTCATGACCCTTCATCTTGGTGCATGCAAATTTCACCTTATTTTCCTCTGGCATAGGTTGTCATTCAAAAACATTATCCATGGCATTAACTCCTCGGGTTTAATATACCCTGCATATTCTAAAAATTCCATCTTGATCCTATCATTTTCCCCTTATAGATTCCTGAGCATCCTTTCTTCAAAAGATGCATGCTCTAATTGATTTTCTTCATCTTCTTCTTCATGTTCTATATGTTGATCTACATTTCCTTGGTCTGTCTCCTCATCAAACACTTCTCTTTATATTATTCTCTTACTAGACAACATGTTTATAATATATGCTACTTTCCTTTGGAGGTTTTTCATATCTATGTGCATCTAAGCATGAATTGTTCTTCCTTTTCCTCTCCCATCCATCTTCCTGCTCTGATACCAAATGATGTATCCAAAGCCTGAGATTAATTCACAGGATCAAATAAATCATGAAAAAATAGGAGAATGGAAAAATAACTCTCTTTTATTACTTCTCCATATTAACTATTACAATTGAAGTTCAACCCCTTATAACTACTATACTAGATATACGAGATTTTCAAAAACAACTAATTTTAGAAAAACAACTGTTTTTCTAGAAAAAAAGTTAAATTTAGAAAATTCTCGTATGACTCTAAAACTGACCACTAACTAAGAGATAAATAGTGTGTCACTATTTTTCAACTCGCTTTTCTGATTAATCTCATAAACTAATAGATAACTAATAATTGAAAAATAAAAAATTCTCGTAAAAAGACTAAAACCCCAATCTGAGGCCTTATCTAAAAGAATTTGTCCGTGAAAAAGTGTCAAATGATGTCCAATCAGATAATTTCAATATAAATGGAGGTTAAATCTTTGATATGAAACTCCCCGTAGAATTTTCATTCCAAACAGATAACCGAGTCAAAATTTATGACTCTAAAAAAAACGTTGAAAAATCCTATGACCCTTGGAAAACCCCTGAAAAAACCCTGGATCATGGTACTTTGTATAGACATGTAGTTGGATGTTTAAATTACTTAACCAAAAGAACACCTAATACTTTATACTTACTCATCACACTTAGTAAATTCATGGCTAAGCCATGTGAGAGCCATTCAAAAGATGCCAAGAGAGTCATTTGATACCTAAAAGGAACTATTGACTTTTGTATAGAATATACTATTCATTTGAATGTTGATTTGACGTCTTATTTAGATTCCTATTAGGAAAGTGATCCATATTGTAGAAAATCAACCATTAGATATGCATTCAATAAATGATCTTGGATTGTGTCTTAGTGTGGTAAGAAGCAACCAATTATTTCAATGTCCTATACTGAAGCTTTGTACAAATAATTGTGCAGTGCTACCCATGAAGCAATTTGGATAAGGTGAATTCTTGAAGACAGGGGAGAAAGGAAAGGAGTACCTATAACTATCAAATGCGACAATAAAATTTCAACGAAATTGGAAAATAATCTGATTTATAATGCAAGTAAAAATACATTGAAACTCAACATCATTTTGTAAGAGAAAAGATTTAATCAAAATAAATTCATTTGATGTATTGTAACACAAATGAGAATATGATTGATATATTTACTAGGTATTTGGGAAATACAAAGATAGTAATATGTATATATATGCTAGGTATCATAGAGAATTAATTTCTCCATCAAGGGGGGTGTTAGAAATAAATGAAGCAATGTAATTGCTAGTATATTGTTACAACGTTGTTAACGGATTTTGTTGTTGGTCGACAAATGATAGAGTTTGGAAATAAGAACGGAGTGTAGGAATATACTCGATAGAGTATGGTTGTAATAATACTTAGTTGTATAGGCATGTGTCCAACTCAACTCTAGTTTTTAAAGGATCTGTTGATCTCTAGAAAATCCTATATATGCATGCACATTTCCATTCTCAATATATGAAATAGAGAATAAGTTATTTTATCATACATTCCATTTGTTGTGTTTAATTCTATTTATTTGTTGTGCATGTAAATAATTTATGTTTGAGTCTTTCATTGTCTTGTTTACAATGTTGAAGTTCCACCCACAAGATTCTCATAGTCTCTTCTATATCTAGATAAGTATCTTACGTTCTATGTTCATTGGACTCTAATTTTGCATCTGTAGCATGCATATTTTCACTCATGGCATTTGTTTTGAAATCGTAAATGCTTTTTGCATCCTCCATGATGATAGTTTTCTTTTCTTGTTAAGATGAAGTTTTTATTTTTTCAATTATTTTTATAAATAAGGAGAGTATCTACAAAAGTTGAATTCTCAGTTCTCCTACACACTGAAAAATCTTTCAAATGATTGTAAATTTTCTCAATTTTGATGTCAAAGGAACACATTATAAGCTCTAGAAGACCAATACACTTGTTATAATTTTAACAATTATGTTTTATATGTTAATTCCCATATTGAATTGTAAGAGTTATGAACAAACAATTCTATTAAATAACAAAAACAACAACACAATCATCAGCATAGTAACTATATTATGTTTTTTTGAGTTTTTCCATGATAATCAAATTATCCAATGCGACACAAGTTCCTTCCCCATTTTCCATTATTAAATTAAGGAAATGTTTTAATAGCATTCGTTAAATATTGGGGGACATTATGGTGGTTAAGTGGTCACAATTATTTTTTATTTTGTAAATCCTTCACTTATTTCTCACATTTTCACACTAAACCCCACTAGTGTTAGGTATATTTTTGTTAACTCAAAACCTCATGGAGTTCAACCATTTTCCTTTTCTTTTATTGGTCATAGTGGTCACATGTTGTCTTTTCATTCGTTACGTGAAGCCATTTTGGTACCTTCACAATTTTCCCAGATCCACGAAGATGTCTCATTTTTTGGATAGTCCATGTTACATAGTTCAAATACCATATGTAGAAAAATACATATTTGTCATGTCAATCCAAATGGCTTATGTATGGAATTACTAAGTTCTATTATTTGGAACTCATGCCTTAGTGTGCCCCTGAGTCCTTCCATGCAACATGTTTTCCTTGTGTGATAGGATAGTAGGACCCTCCTTCCTAAGGCCCAAACAACCTAATTTTACACTATGATGAGAACCCCCTCCAACTATGATTTGAGACATCCACATGTCCTCTATATAATGACTATTGGTCATTGGTGGAAAAATGGCTACCTTCCCTTTCATTGAATTGAAAAATGTTGTAAGAGACATGGACCATTGATCTCATTCAAATGGTGAAATTCCAACCATTCATAACAGAGTATAAACCCTCTAATTAAGCCTCTTACCAAATGTCAGGAGTGATTGTGGGCCATCGACCTTGCTAGGGTTGGTGAAATCTCAAACTTATGGAAAAGCACCCCCTCATCAAGGCTTATGAATGTAAAACACCACAAATTCCTCTCCATCCTTGATATCCTTTGAGTGTGCTCTGTGTTTCCTCTTTACACAAAAAAGTTACTTTCCATTTAGATTTGTTATACAATTTCTTGGGACTCGAAAGAAATAGGTGGATTCATTCACATAAATCTGAAAATGAGCATGCCCAATATTTACCAACATTGTTCTCTAGTTTTCAAAATGCCAAAAACTCTCAAAAGATATCACACAACAACAAATCATGTCATGATCTTCTCATATAACAACCAAATTAGCATACAAGAGAATTCAAGCTTTAATTCTACATTGTGGAAAAGTCCCCATCCCATGCATTGAAAAATGAGAAAGGTAGGCAATAAACCATCCATTAAAATTATGTTCTCAAAATACCATTTCATCATAATTCCAATAGAGTATGTCTCTCATAGAGGACCAAAACTAATCAAATTATTACATGTTGAAAAATAAAAAATGCATTGCAATATGCAATAATGAAATGACAAGAACTCATGAAAATTAATGCCCTTGATCAGAATTAAATGTAATCACACATACAACATGCAAAGTACATACATTTTATAGAAATAAATAACATCCTATTTTCCACATAACCATTGGCGTCTAGTGCAGATGTCACTCCCAAGTCGGACATGAGGTGACCAAGGTGAAGGAATGAAACAATTCAACCTAACCAACCCATTTTTTCTCATAGCTTAGTGAATTTACTCACTATAGAGAAATCCAAGAATATCATCCAATCAACAAACAATCATGACACTCTCTTCTACTACTCTACTGCAACAAAAGGAAGATATTTCATTTCTCTAATTAGCAGTTCCTCAAGTATATTCTTTCCTTCCATTGGTACTTAGTGTAGGGACAAAGAATATAATTAATCTAATTATTTCTAAGAATATACTATAAGTTTACTGTTGATTAAGGTTGGTTGTCATTGATGTCAACCCTTCAAGAAAGCCCCGTAGCAAAAAGGTTTGGGTAATGGACCCAATATTGTTTGATATAAATATGAATCATTATTGTGTTTTCATGGTTTATAAGAAGTAAATATGGATGAACTCCAAAGTGGTCCCCTTATGGTGAAAGGCCTCACAGGAAGATGCTCTGTGGAGTAAGAGAACCCATGCTTAACTATGGAATAGTGAGATGAAGGAAAGTGAACTTGTCAGGGAAAATATCCTATATGGATAGTTCTTGCCATGTCATTTCCGGTGGTATGTGGAATGTCACATAATTCCTCATGGTTAGAGAGTTATGGCCATGAGAAGTTGGAGACCCCAGGTTTGGGTAATGGACCCAAGTTTGTTTGATGGGTAACGGTATGAGTTATGATATATTTTCAGATAATACTATTCTATATGGATAGTACATGTCATGCCATTTCTTGTGGTATGTGGAACGTCACATAACTCCTCACATCTTGAGCGTTATGGCCTTACGAAGTTGGAGGACCCTCATATATCATCTAGAAGCCCCAAAAGGTCAAAGTAGTCAAAGTGGTTTAAGAGATTTTAAAAGCTAAATAATAAAGTTAAGTGATGAGTGTATTATAATTCAAAGTGAATACAAAATAAATTGTTTCAATAATAAATTTAATGGAGAAATTAGAAGTGGACTCAACCCTACAACATGGAAAGTGGGCCAAGTGACCTAGGAGATGTTTTTAAGGAAGCTACTTGGAGAGTATAAATAAGAGGCAAGACTCTCTCATTTGAATTACACTTGAGAATATTGAATATATATATGTGCCTGAGGTAACCAAGGATACCTAAACTAGAATTCTAAGTGAAGGTGAAGAAAAGAAGGCTGAAATGCAAGGAAGGATAAATTCTTTTGATTGTGCTTTCTAAGGTATGTTATTTACAGGTCATCTCACCATTTTCTCTATAAATTTTTTTATATATTGATTCAGACCATGAAATGGATATGAAAGTGATAAACATATCCAATTATATGTGGTAAAACATTCATCTTATGGGTCATTGTATTTTTGGAGTTACACTCCGTGGAAAATAGGGTTTGTGGTCAGTCCTGAAACTAGTCAAAATCAGGTGTTTCGGGTACAAATGTCATAACTTCTTCATAATAGATCCAAATTCAATGAGACCAAATGTATTGGTTAGGGTACATTCTTTAGTATTTTTTGTAACATATTTATATCAATTCATAAAATATTTTGTGTGGGGAACTCTCTACAAAGTTGCTCTCTAGAATAAGACAGAATTCAGCAAGGTATGCCATTTCTGCTATAAATCCTTTTCTGAGAGGTTCCAAGTAGTGACAGTTGGAGGAATTGCACAAAAAACACTGAAGAACATTTTGTATCAGTTTCATATATTTATACATTAAAAGTTCAAAGTTATGATTACTTCAAGTTAGGGTTGTTGACTAATCCAAAACTAGGCATGTGAGACTAAAGAAAAGTTTGATGAAAATGCTAGTCTCTTGTTTTTAAAGTTAAGGAAGGTTTGTAGGAATGTGATCATATACACCAGGTCTATTACAAAGCTGCAAATCATATTTGGATGATGAAATTGATGATGGATTTTGGTTGTGGTGCATGTTGAGTACATGGTTGAGACAAGTAGTTGATGAGTTGGCGCACATACATGAGGTGTATAGCTGATGATGTTGGTACATATTGATGAGTCATAGTTGATGACTAGCTAACACATGATTGATACATACTTGGTACATGGTTTTATGCACTTTTTTATGGTACAGGTTGATTATAGGTTGGTGCATGGTAATGCACTTGTTTATGGTACAGTTTGATGCATGGTTGATGCATGGTTTAGATTTATTGGTACAGGTTTATAGCGATATATCTCACAGTGATAGTGTGATAGTGGTTCCATCATTATACTTCTACTTCAGGGTGGTAGGACGGGTCAAGGACAAGTGGTTGTAGCCACCTTCCGGTTGTAGTCAGAGAACATTGGGGGTTGTAGCCTCCTTCTGGTTGTAGCCAGAGAATTGGGGAGTTGGAGCTTCCCTCAAGTTGTAGCCTGAGAAACTAGGGGGTTGGAGCCTCCTTCCAGTTGCAGCTGGAAAACAAAGGAAGTTGGTGCTTCCAATGAATGTAATTCTTCAAGACATATAAGAAAAACCATTCCATGGTTTTCTCCCGATTTTGGTTTCCACGTAAAACACTGGTGTACTATGTATGTGTGTGATTGCTTATTTCTTATTGCTCATTATTGGATAATAATTCTACATTGATATAACATTTGAATAAAAATGATTATAATTACGCTATTACTAATTCACCCCCCCTCTCAGTAATCCAACAATTGGTATCAGAGCAGGTTCCTTTATAAATTTGTTTAACCACTAAAAGGTAGATCATGGAGGGTACCAACTCGTATAAAAATGGAATACCACAGTTTGATGGACATAAGTATGCTTTTTGGAGCATAAGGATGAAGACATATATATAGGCACAGGGATTTCAAGTTTGGCAATCAATTGTAGATGCATACACAACACCAATAGTTTTACCAACAAATAAAAAAGAAGTGAAACTCGGTGAGAATAATTCCAAAGCCATAAATGCACTTTTGAATGGTCTCAGTGATACGGTATTCACCAAAGTTGCACGTTGTAAATCTGCTAAAGAGATTTGGGACAAGCTTCGAAATATTTATGAAGGAGATTCAAAATTCAAAGCAGCAAAGCTTTAAACTTACAGAGGTCAGTTTGAACAACTAAAAATCAAGGAATATGAAGATATCGCAACCTACTTCTTACGAATCGATGAAACAGTGAATGCAATCATAGGATTGGGAGAAGAAATCGAAGAATCTGTAATTGTTCAAAAGGTACTAAGATCTCTTCTTATGAGATTCAACCCTAAGATATCAGCACTGGAAGAAAGATTGGATCTAAACTCAATAAGCATGGACAAACTACATGGAATCTTCACAACATATGAGATGAGAATTGAACAAGAAAATCCAGATGTAAAAGAAGCAGCCTTCAAAGCATCCAAAATATCAAAGCAAAATAAAAAGGAACAAGAAGAATATAGCAGTAGGAGAGACGTCTTAGAAGATGATGAAGAAGTGGCCAATTTCATCAAAAGACTGAACAAGGGAACCAACGGTAGGTACAGAGGTAAGCTTCCTTTAATTTGTTTTAATTGTGATGGTATTGGTCATTTTGCTAACAAATGTCCTCATAAGAAAAAGAGAAATGATGAAGGTTACTCAAAAGGCCGACAAACATATAAAGGTAAAATAACTACAAAGAAAGTTTTCAAGAAAAACTTTTGCACCAAAGAAGATATATCATCATCAGATGAAGATGAAGTCAGTGACAGTGAAACAGGGAGAGTTATATTCATGGCAGTAGAAGACTTTGATAAAGACGACTCTGAAGAAGAATATGAAGAAGCATATGAAGAAGTAATTGAAGAGGTGAAAGTTGACTTTCGATAAGAATTAATGAGGGCCATAGAAGTTATCAGAAGAGAAAACAAGAAAAACAAGAAACTACAAGCAGAACTAGATAAAAAAAAAGACACTCAAGAACTAGAACAAATGATCACAAAATTGAAGGTTCAAATAGAAGAAGATAAAAGAATTGAAGAAGCACCCAAAGAACAACTAGAAGCTAAGGACATGATCATTGGAAACCTGGAAGCAGATATTGTCACTCTAAGAAAGGATATTCAAAAGAAAAATACGCAGAATAGCTCAAAAGTTTTGGATGACATTATCATCAGTCAAAAATCTTATCTTGAGAAGTCCAGACTTAGATACAATCAGACAGAAAAGGGATCAAGCTCGAAAACAACAAAGCAAGAAACAAATCCAAAAAGTTATGCAAAAACAATCAAAGGGGATAAAAAGATATACAAGGAAGATTACAGGGACACTCCTCCATCGAGAAGATTCAGATTTCATAATCAACAACAGATAGATAGGCCTCAAGAAGAAGAAGGATTCATAAGAATGCCTCCTTTCATAAGATCTTCAACTACCAGGTATCAAACTATATTTTTTGGTTTATGTTATGCATGTAATAATTTTGGACATAAAGTTGTAAATTGTAGAGCTAACAATAGGAACAATAACTACTTTGAGAGCCATACACAAAGGGGTTATTCAAGACGACCTAGTGAAACACAGAGAAGAAGTTACAACAGGTTTGAATCTTTGAGCACTGAAGTGGAATTTTACAAATGTAACAATTTTAGACACATGGCCAAAAATTGAAGAATGACAGTCTCTTCTAAAGAACCTCAATAGAGTCACAAACAAGAACCTCAGAAAATGACATGGATAAGAAAGCAAGATCAATATAGCAATGAAGAATGCATAGTTGCTCTACAAGATAAACAGAAGAAACGTGGTCGGTATGTTGACAGTGGATGTTCAAAACACATGACAGGTGATAGAGACAAGTTTCTTACATTATGAAAGGAAAGAGATGGATCAGTCTCCTTTCGAAATGATGATTCATCCAAAATCATTGGAAAAGGCATAGTCTGAAATGGGAACAAGAATGAAAAGGCCAAAAATGTTCTACTAGTAGAAGATATGAAACATAATCTTTTAAGTGTGAGTCAAATGTGTGGCCAAGGTCATAAAGTTACTTTCAATTCACAAAAGTGTGAGATAAGAAAATAATTTTTAGGGAAATTGGTCGCTACAGCTGCAAGAACTTCAAGCAACCTAGATGTGTTAAGGAAAATTGGAAATCAAAAGTGTTGTCTAGGAAAGGAAGATGAAAGTTGGCTATAGAAAAGAAGAATGGGTCACATGCATTTTGATAAACTTGTCAAAGTCAGCCAAAGAGAAGCATTCAGAGAAATTCCCCAGATAACGAAACCAGCCAACACTTTATACAAGCATTGCCAACAAGGAAAGCAAACAAAGACCAGGTTCAAATCAAAGGAATATTCAACAACAAAACCATTGGAAATTGTGCATACTGATCTAGTTGGACCAAATACAACAAAAGTATTAAAGGTGAGAGATACTTTATGTTATTAGTTGATGATTATACAAGGATGACTGCAGTTTGCTTTCTGAAGAACAAATCAGAAGCTTTTGAAAATTTCAAGATCTACAAGGAAATGGTTGAAAATGAGATGGATTCAAGAATCAAATGCTTAAGATTGGATAATGGAGGAGAAATCACCTCAAAGGAATTTATGGACTACTGCAACAATCATGGAATAAAAAGGCAATTCTCTATCGCTAGGACACCTCAATAGAATGGAGTTATTGAAAGAAAGAACAAGACATCACAAGAAATGGCTTGAACAATGATAATGGATTCAAAGTTGACAGATATTTTTTGGACACAGTCAGTGCATACAAAAGTTCACATTCAAAATAGAGTAATGCTCAGAAACAAAACTGATAAAACTCCCTACGAGCTATGGAAAGGAAGACCAACAAATGTGAAGCACTTCATAGTTTTTGGAAGCAAATGCTACATCAAAAGAGAAGATGGAAAAATGGGAAAGTTTGACTCTCATGTGGACAAAGGAATACTTGTTGGTTACTCAAGTACAAGGAAACAATACAAGTGTTACAATCTAAGATTAAACAAAGTTGTGGAAAACATCATTGTAACAATTGATGAAATAGGAAGACCAAAATCAAAGGAAGAAAAAAACAAATCAATGGAACAATTTTTTAAAGAAGAAGATGAAAAAGAAGAAGAGAGGAAGATGAAGATGAAGAGAATTTGACAGAAGTAGAAGAGAAAGTTCAACAAGTATCTCCAAAGACACCTAGCAAATGATTACAGAAGAATCATCCTTCAGATCAAATTATTGGAAACAAAGATGCAGGAGTTGAGACTAGAAGAAAAATCCGTTCACCAAAACAAACACACCTAGCACTCTTATCTACAATTGAACCAAACTGTTTTGAAGAAGCCAACAAGGATGAATTTTGAAATAAGGCCATGGATGAAGAATTGGATCAAATAGAGAAAAATGACACTTGGGAATTGGTTCCAAGACCAAAGAATAAGAATGTGATCGGCACAAAATGGGTTTTCAGGAATAAATTGAATGAAGATGGACAGGTTACAAGGAACAAAGCTAGATTGGTATGTAAAGGATATGCACAGATTGAAGGAATCGACTTTGAAGAGACATTTGCCCCAATTGCCAGAATGGAAGCAATCTATTTGCTTTTAGCTTATGCATGCTCCAAAAATGTTAAAGTATATCAGATGGACATAAAATCATCTTTTTTGAATGGGGAACTTGAAGAAGAAGTCTACATTGAACAACCAGAAGGATTTCAGTTGTCAGAGAATACAGACTATGTGTGTAAATTAAAGAAGCCCTTGTATGGTCTAAAACAGGCTCTTAGAGCATGGTACTCCAAACTGGATAAGTATCTGCAACAGGTAGGGTTCAGAAAAGGAAGTGCAGACAAAAACCTCTACATCAAGGTAAGTCAAGGTAATATTTTATTAATTGAAGTTTATGTTGATGATATTATTTTTGGTAGTGATGATGACATGTTAAGCCAGAAATTTGCAAAATACATGCATAATGAATTTGAAATGTCATTACTTGAAGAACTATCCTTCTTTCTGGGACTTCAAATACGTCAAAGCAAATAAGGAATTTTTATTTCTCAAACCATGTATATCAGAGAAATGCTAAAGAGGTTTGGAATGGAAGATTGCAAACCAGTTATCACTCCCATGCAAACTAGTTGTAAGTTGAGCAAAGATGATGATTCAAAGTCTACATACCAGAGGCAATATAGGTCAATGATTGGTAGCCTACTATATGTGACAAAATCTAGACCAGATGTAATGTAGGTAGCTGGACAGGTGGCACGATTTCAAGCAACACCAAAGGAATCACATGTATTAGCAGTAAAGAGGATCTTCAGATATCTCAAAGGAATAGAAGAGTTTGGATCATGGTATCCAAAAGGAAAAGATCTATCACTTATTGCCTACACAGATGTAGATTAGGCAGGTTGTNAAAGTCTACATACCAGAGGCAATATAGGTCAATGATTGGTAGCCTACTATATGTGACAAAATCTAGACCAGATGTAATGTAGGTAGCTGGACAGGTGGCTAGATTTCAAGCAACACCAAAGGAATCACATGTATTAGCAGTAAAGAGGATCTTCAGATATCTCAAAGGAATAGAAGAGTTTGGATCATGGTATCCAAAAGGAAAAGATCTATCACTTATTGCCTACACAGATGTAGATTAGGCAGGTTGTATTGATGACGGACGAAGCACCAGTGGAGTAGTGTTCTACTTAGGTGAGTGTTTGGTATCATGGCTAAGCAAGAAGCAATCATCGGTATCTCTATGTACAGTCGAGACAGAGTATATTGCAGGAACAACATGTTGCACACAGGTTCTTTGGATGAAGAAAACTTTGACAGATATACAGGTTGAGTATGATGAGGCCATTCCAATATATTGTGATAATACAAGTGCCATCAATATCTCAAAAAACCCGGTGATGCACTCTAAGACGAAGCACATTCTAATGAAGTATCACTTTCTATGGGAAAAGGTTGCAGAAAAGAACATCAGAGTTGAGTATGTGGGCACAAAAGAACAAGTGGCAGACATATTTACAAAACCACTTCCACGGGAAGTCTTTGAATATCTTCGCCAAAGAATTGGAGTTATTTCTACTCCAAAAATGAATTTGTTTTGAATGCTTATCTTATATGTCTTAGATGTACACGAGGAAGCACCATAAGAGACCAGTCTATCAGGGGGAGAAACCCCAGATGGAAAGATACCTTGGCCATTGATGACAAAGGGGGAGAGATTTATCGGATGCAGAGGAAAGAGGCATGGTTCCAAGGGGAGTAGATTTATCAAATGCAGAGGACAGAGGCATGGCTCCAGGGGGAGCAGATTTATCAAATGCAAAGGAAAAATGCATGGTTCCATGGGAAGCATGAGCGATATGATTTCAGTATTGCATCAGAGTGTTGCCATCAATTCCAAAGGGGGAGATTGTTGATTAAGGTTGGTTGTCATTGATGTCAACCCTTAAAGAAAGCCTCGCAGCACAAAGGTTTGGGTAATGGACCCAATATTGTTTGATGTAAATATGAATCATTATTGTTTTTTAATGGTTGATAAGAAGTAAATATGGATGAACTCCAAAGTGGTCCCCTTATGGTGAAAGCCCTCATGGGAAGACACTTTGTGGAGTAATAGAACCCATGATTAATTGTGGAATAATGAGATGAAGAAAATTGAACATGTCAAGAAAAATATCCTTGATGGATAGTGCTTGTCATGTCATTTCTGGTGGTATGTGGAACGTCTCATAATTCCTCACGGTTAGAGAGTTATGGCCATGAGAAGTTGTAGACCCCAGGTTTGGGTAATGGACCCAAGTTTGTTTGATGGGTAACAGTATGAGATATATTTTCAGATAATACTATTCTATATGGATATTACACATTATGCCATTTCTGGTGGTATGTAGAACATCACATAACTTTTCACGGTTTGAGAGTTATGGACTTAAGAAGTTGGAGGACCCTCATATGTCATCTAGAAGCCCCAAGGTCAAATGTTTGTTTTGAATTTTTTTCTATAATTATTCAGATAGTGAAATTGCTATGCGAGTGAGAAAACATATCCAAGTATATGTGGTAAAAAATCATCTTGTAGGTAGTTGTATTTTTGGAGTTACACTTCGTGGAAAATAGGGTTTGTGGCCAGTCCTAAAACTAGTCAA
>JASDQU010106817.1:24994-38997 GCA_032191745.1 Picea mariana | reverse complement strand
AGAGAACATTGGGGGTTGTAACCTCCTTCTTCTTGTAGCCAGAGAATTGGAGAGTTGGAGCTTCCCTCATGTTGTAGCCTAAGAAACTAGGGGGCTGGAGCCTCCTTCCAGTTGCAGCTGGAAAACAAAAAAAGTTGGTGCTTCTAATGAATGTAATTCTTCAAGACATATATGAAAAAACATTCCGTGGTTTTCTCTCAATTTGGGTTTCTACTTAAAACACTGGTGTACTGTTTATGTGTGTAATTGTTTATTTCTTATTGCTCATTATTGGATAATAATTCTACATTGATATAACATTTGAAGAAAAAGGATTATAATTACGCTATTACTAATTCACCCCCCCTCTCAGTAATCCAACGTTTACAACACAGATCTCAAGAGACGAATTTGAAAAAATAATTAGTGGATAAAGTATCTCAATATATCCGAACCTCTATGCTCACCCACAACCTCTTAAAACCATCTATCTCTCTGTTGGACACATCAAATGGATAAATTTGGAATGTGTTAAATCATCATCATGATATAAATATAAGTATGACAATGTGACCTTTAGATTCATCTTCCAAGGTCTCTTGGACTCCCTAAAATGGTTTGTTTCATATCTCCTCGATTGACTAACCCTAAATGGATTATAGTTCCAATGTACCCCCCCTTAATCCGAAGGGGTGTATATGAGTCCAAGATGAGAGATGAAATATGAAAGTGGGAAGCTAAAATTTGGAAGTATGCATTTGTCAATGGATGTATGTTCTCTCTAAATTTGGTGGTTTTAGGATGACCACAAACTGAATGGTGATGGTGGCTTAAGGAAGACCACAAATAAATCTTGTGCTTTAAGAATGACCACAAACTCTAGAATTTGGCTCTAGGATCAATGGTTACCAAAACATTTCTTAAGTTAGCTAGAAGTTGAAGCTGATGTCTTATGGTAATTGGAAGTGCTCTCGAATGAAAGTTTAAAGATGACATGATTTTTTTGTAGTAGAAGTTGAATATCCTCTACCAAGTGGAGGTTTAAGGAAAACCACAAACCAATGTCTAGCACAAGCTATAAGTATTCTACTAAGTGGTTGTTTAAGTAAAACCCCAAACCAATCATCCTCACTTGTCATGCTCTCTTGTTACTACTCAATTGACAAGACTTAGAAACTTGAAGCCTGAAAATCAATCATTGATGTCATTCCCCCCTGTCAGGAACAAGGTGAGAAGATGACAAAATTTCTACTGAAGATATGTCAATACTTGAGAGTGAATTCCTCCATATGACTGACATATCTTCTTGACTATTGATGACCATTTCCAAGAAGTCATCCGCCCATAATGGTTCTTTACACTTGTAGGTTTTTTTTGTAATAAAATTTATTTGAAGGATGATTGTGCTTTCCATAATGCTCACAAGGATCAATATCGAAGCAATCATCTTCCACATGGACAACTCACTCACAATATCGACATACCAGAATCTTCTCCTGAACTTGAACATGTGAATGTGAACCTTCTTGTAACAATCTAGTACTCTTGAATTGGATCGATTTGGTTTAATATCAATTATGAAACATGACAACAAAGTTACCAACTTAACGAGAACTGTGACCTCAAAATGACAACTCAAGCCCCAAAAAAACCATATTTCTGCATAAAAATACATGAAAATCAATGACCCAAATCAAAAAGTGGTGCTACCAGTAGCACCATTTATTCAAACGAGGTTAAAATTACAACATTTTTTAAGCATGGCCTTCAAAACTCATACAATAGCTCTGAAAAAACTTAAAATTAACACCTAAATAAAAACGTGATACATCGGGTAAGGACGTATTGAAATGGATTGACGTCAGCAACCACCGTAGTCTTACAAAGAAATATATAATGACATAGACGCTAGAATGCATGAACGAAATCCAAAGATATCTTTTCAATGTGAGTATAATTAAGTTCGAGACCGATTAAAGTTAGAGTAAGATAGTAAATGACGTGCTCATGGAGCTCATCATCGTCCTGAACTAGAACCATGCCAATTGTATCCTTGGATGTGGAGATATAAAGAAGGTAATCTCTACTGTAGTCGGGAGGCCTTAGTAGAGGCACAAACACCAAATATTTCTTCAAAGCATGAAGGACTCATGGGATCACTCATCCCAGATAAAAGGGGTGTCCTTCTTCAAAAGACCCATGAAACCTTTAGTGATAGTGGCATATTTCACTATAAACCTACGAAGAAAGTTAGCTTTCCCCTATAGACCTTGAAGTTTTCTAATCGTGTGTGGGGGAGGCAACCGAGGTATTGCCTCAACCTTGAGAAGATCTACTATGATCCCAGTATCAAAAACTAGAAAACCTAAAAGACGACCAGACTTCACGCAAAATATGCACTTGTGAGGGTTCAAATGGATTCTATAATAACGATATCTTTCAGAAACAAGCTAAAGGTGGATAACGTGATTTTGTCTCTTACAAGAGTGAGGAGTAAGATCATTGAGGTAATCTTCGACTAAGTGCTTAATATCGTGAAAATAGAAAGTCATGGCACGTTGAAAGGTTTCTCCGACATTTTCAAGGCCAAAAGGCATCTTCCAGTATGAAAAGGTACCCCAAGGAAAGATAAATTTTGTCTTGTGTTTATCCTTGGGTTTGATTTGAATTTGATTATTTCCTGAAAATTCATCCATAAAATAAAATACTTTGCTTCCCCCACACTCGTCGAGAATCTGATCGATGAATGGTGTGGGGAAGTTGTCTTTCGGATAGGCCTTGTTTAGGTCATGAAAATCCATACATACACCGATGGTGCCTTTATTCTTATCAACAAGAACGGGGTTGGATACCCATTCAGTTAAGAGAACAAGGTAGATGAAGCCAAGATTAAGTAGCTTCTCCACCTCTGCCTTGATAGTAGGGGCCTTTTGAGGATTTACAACTCTAAGACGTTGCCGAACAGGTTTAGCATCTGGATAAGTTCTAATCTCATGTTTGACAATACGAGGGTCGATCACTAGAATCTCTTCATAGGACCAAGTGAATACATCTTGGAATTCCTTGAAGAGTTCGGTGTAGATCAAGATTTATTCTGGCGAACAATCCACACCAATATTTACATTTTCAACCTTGCCAAGGGTACAAGAGATGTCGATCTGGATGGTAGGAGAAATAATCTCCATGTTTCCTTCGACTTAAATGTCATGTGTATCAAGTGGAACTACGACGTGACCGACTATCTCACTCAAAGTAGATTGAAAGATGTCGTGTTCGATTCTTTCAAGTTCTGGGAGAAAATAAGAGCGGTGATGCATATCATCCCAAGGTTTTTCGGAAACATTCATGGCTTCAATGATGGATTTGTCTCAAGGAAATGCCCCATCGAGGAAATCATGTGAAAAACACAACGAGGTGGCCCACATGGGCCTAAAAATGAGATCCTCCTCATCCGTAGGTGAGGGGAAAATATCGCAATCGGCGGAAGAGTCGAGAACATCATTGATGCAGGAGAATCTCCCAACATCAAGCAAGCCAGCGTAGAAGGCAAGAGATAGCTGGACAAGCACCAGCATAAATTTTAAAATTTACCTTGGGATTGTTGGGCGAACATTAATATGGAAATTTAATGAAGCGCACTTGTATATTGTAATCGGAACTTGAGCCTTTAGCTCTTGTCCTTAGTAGGTAGGAGGCATTTAAAGTAGTTTAATGCAGGTAGATAGAATTTAATTCTAGATTCGACTGTTTGAGAGCGCAAGAGGGAAACGGGATATAGACACCCTCATTGTGCATTTGTAACATTTTTTTTTTATTGAGATGGGAAGATTGATAAAGCATTTGAGCAAGAGCAAGCAGAGAGCTGTGTAAGAACACCCATGTATAGATATTTGGATTAATAGAAGAGTTTGATTCAAATTAATGGTTTTGTGTCTGTTCTCTGTGTATTGATGTTGAATGATATGCTCATGAATGTTTGCTTCCTGTTATACATTTGCTTTAAATGTTATGTGTATGATTTCATGTTTGAATTGAAGTCTAAGAGGAAGAAAGAATGAGTTTCAATTGTTTCTCTATTTGAGCCAAAGAATTCTTGCAAGGAGTGCAATCAAAGTTGTCCGCAAGGAGTGCATTGACAAAGGGCTTAGGTAGTGTAACTTTTGTTTTCATTCACCTAATAGTGTAGTTGGGCATAGGAGCCGTGTGAGGAGTGCGCAGGCCGATTGAAGTTCAGGGTTGTGAACCTGAGTGAATCATCAAGACACTGTTGTTGTAGGTGTGCAAAGAGTCAAAGATTTAACACCTGGAAGTTGTTGAATGTCTGCCGCAAGGAGTGCGTGCAAGGTTCTCTGAAAGATTCAGAGTCGGGAAAGCTCAGGAGGTATAGGACCTTTGAGAAATCACCAAAATAAGCACAGGGGGTTTGTGTCATGAAGTGTTTAAACAAGCATCGCAAGTAGTGCGCAGGTGGACAAGTCTTCATGGAGGAGTACTTGGTTCATTCGCAGATTTCATCAGGAGGAACGGACAGTCGGTATTCTCCGAGGAGAGTTCGCGACATCCCCTCGGTCGTCAGATCTCACAAGAGTGCAGGGGAGATATAGCGACGTATTCCCGAGAGGCCAAAAGCTCAGGAGGGATAGAGCCGTTGATCCAAGCAAGCCAGGGCCATTGGATTGCTCGCGGAATCGCCTATCAGGATTACGCAAGGGAAGAGTCGAAGATTTGGTAGCAGAAGTAGTGAAATCGCGATACGTGATATCCCGAAGGCTACATAAATAGTGTAGGGCCATAGCAGTTGGTGACATGGACAGGTGGCATAATATGTTGGGGTTTCGCAGTGAGAAGTTCTGAAACCATTACCTCAGGATTTGCGATACCACAAAATCCAAAGTGTCGATAAGGTGAAGTGACGGGAAGGGTCGAACTCACGCGTGTGTCGAAGATTTTGGCATATCGGGACTCGGGAGTTGGAGAACCAAGTTGCTCGACATCACGAGTGCCAAAATTGTGATAGAAGAAGTTTCGATTGGGTAAAGGAAAGGGTCAGCGTTGACTTGTATCGGGTTTCGGGGATTCGTGAAACCAACGCTCGACCTTAGGATTTGCCGAGTTGCAAAGTCCGATCTCCCGATAAGTAAAGAGGGGGATCCCACGAGGATCGTTGTGGGTGCAGATTTCCCGATAAGGAAATAGAAGAGCCTTAGATTTCTTTAGGTCGTGTGAAAGAGAAGATCCTGTGAGTCGACGTAAACTTTTCGACCTGCAGGTGTGTGCGGAGGGCGTCGGCGTCAGTTTACTCCCTCGCTTGGAAAATTTCATGGGCTCCTGTCCATGAGCTCACGCATGGTCTATCCATGCTTCTGTATCTCTGCTTTAGTCTCCCAGCTAGCATCTTCAACTAGATGGCTCTTCCACTTGACCAGATACTCAAAGTATTGCTTTCACCTGGTCCTCTTACTCACTCTCTTATCCAGTATGCATTCCATCTACGACTTCTCTGCAAATGGCCTCTGTTTCGTCCACTGGATCACTGGCTGCTCATTTCCAGTCCCTGCTTCCTCGGCTCTATATGGGTACAAATCTGAGATATTGAATATCGGAGAAATTTCGATCCCCTCGGGTAATTCAATCTAGTAAGCATTTGCCGCAATTTTCTTCAAGACCCTACATGGCCCAATTTTCTTCATCTTCATCTTATTATATGTTCCTATCGGGAACCTTTCTTTTCTCAAATGTGCCAGAACCCGATCACCAACCTCAAATTGAATTTGTCTCCTATGCTAATCGGCTCTGCGCTTGTACTCCTGACTTGAATTCTGCAACCGCTCCTTCACCCGGCTGTGAAGTTCCTTCATCGCTTCTGCGAACTCTTTTGCACTAGCGCTCCTAGTCGCAGTTTGTTCTGAATCCCTCAGTTCATAAATTCTTCTCAGTTGCATGCCATAAACAACCTAAAATGGAATCTGGCCTGTGCTTCGATTCACTGAGTCGTTGTACGCAAATTCTGCCTGTGGTAATATATTGTCCCACTGGCTATGGTGCTCTGTCACCAAGCTTCTCAACAGGTCTCCTAGGCTTCTGTTTACTACTTCCATTTGTCCATCTGTCTGAGGATGATAAGATAAACTAAACAACAAGTTATCTCCCAGCTTCTTCCATAAGGTCCTCCAAAAATTCCCTATGAATTTCGTGTCTGGATCTGAAATTATGCTTCTTGGCAACCCATGAAGTCAAATGACCTCTTTGAAAAACAGATTAGCAATGTGAGTTGTGTCACTGGTCTTCTGACATGGAATGAAGTGTGCCATCTTGGAAAATCTATCCACCACCACAAAGATTGAATCAACACCTCTTTGTGTTCTAGGAAACCCCAATACAAAATCCATGCTAATCGCATCCCATGGCCTCTCTGGTATGGGCAATGGTTGATAAAACCCTACATTCTACTTTCTCCCCTTCGAATGTTGGAAAATTTTACATCTGTCCACAAACCTCTTGACCTCCGATCGCATCCCTAGCCAAAAGTATGATTCACTCAGCTTTTCGAACGTCTTGCCATGACCAAAGTGCCCTGCCAATCCTCCAATGTGTTTTTCCTTCAGCAAGTTCTCCTTCATGGAGCATTTTAGAATACACAGTTGATTACCTATAAATAGTAATCCTTCCTGGATCATGTAATCCATTCATTGGCTCCTATCCCTAAGAATTGGATTCTCAGCTACTTCATACGCCTCCTTAAAATCTGGATCATCAGTGTACATGTCCCTGAGATCATCAAAACCCAATGTTTTGACTTTGAACTCCTGCAACAGCAAACTTTTCCTGCTAAAAGCATCAGCCACTTTGTTAGCAACACCAGAAATATGTTTAATCACAAATGTGAAATTATGCATATACTCAACCCATTTAACATGTTTCTGATTCAACTTCTCCTATTGAGTCACAAACTGTAGTGCATGATTGTCACTGTACAAAAAAAACTCTTTCGGGATCAAGTAATGCCTCCATTTCTTCAATGCCTGTATGATAGCATAAAATTCCTTATCATACGTGGAGTACTTCACTTTCACTTCATTCATCTTCTCCCTGAAATATGCTATTGGCCTGTCTTCCTGACTCAAGACTGCCCCAATTGCAAATCTGCTTGCATCGCATTTCACCTGAAATGTCTTCTAGAAATTCGGCAACACCAGAATTGGTTGTTCCGTAATCTTCCTCTTCAACAGATTGAAACTCTTTTCAGCCTCCACTATCCAGTGAAAAGACTTGTGTCTTTTCTTCATTGTGTCCATCATCGCTGCACTAATTCCACTGAAATTCCTGATGAACTTCCGGTAGAAACTAGCTAATTCATGAAAACTTCTCACCTCGAAAATATTTTTCGGTGATGGCCAATTCTTGATTACCTCCACCTTATCTGGATCCATCCTCAACTCATTTGTCAACATAACAAACCCCAAATAAATGAGCTTTGTCTTCATGAATGAGGAATTTTTCATATTGATCAACAACTTCTTTTGCTGTAGTTTCTGCATCACTGTAGCCAGATGCTTCAGATGCTCTGCCACTGTCTCACTGTAGATTAATATGTCATCTAGATACACAATGATAAATTTTCCGATGAACTCCCTCAGGACTTTGTTCATCAACCTCATGAAGGTACTCGGTGCATTTGTTAAGCCAAACGACATAACAAGCCATTCATACAAACCCTCGTTTGTTTTGAATGCAGTCTTCCATTCATCACCTTCTCTCATGTGGATTTGATGATAACCGCTTTTCAAATCAATATTTGAAAAATATTTTTCTCCACTCAAGCAATCCATCAGATCATCCATCCTTGGCAATGGAAATCTGTACCTGATGGTTATCTTGTTGATCACCCTCGATTTAGTACACATCCTCCAACCTCCTCCTTTTTTTAGACTGAGTACTATTGGAACAACACATGGACTCAAGCTCTCTCTGACTAAACCCTTGTCCAACAAATACTGGACTTGCCTTTTAACTTCTTCATTCTCTTGCGGCGTCAATCTATACGCATCTTTGTTCAGCAAACTGGCTCCTGGTATGAGATCAATATGATGACTCACACTCTTGATCGGTGGCAACGAACGAGGTAATTCGTCCATGACTATATCAGTGAACTCTCCCAGCAGTTCCTGAATCTCCTCTGGCAAATCATCCACTCTTGTGCTAGTCAGAACAATCCTCGGCTTTCTGACCACAATGAACTATGGATCCTCCTTCTTCTTAACCTATGTAAGGAGTTCCTTCCCACTCATGAGAAGTACAATGTTGCTTATTTCCGACTTCACCTCCTTATCCTTAATTGGAAGCAACATGTGTGTCCTCCCATTCTTCTCCAGGGTGTATGTGTTCATTCGCCCATCATGAATCACATTCCTGTCATATTGCCATGGTCTACCCAACAATAGATGAAAAACATCCATAGGAATGACATCACACAAGATCTTATCATTATATCCACCTATCTTGAATTCAACCAAGCATTGTTTAGTGACAGTTACCTGGTGTTCTTTTTGTAGCCACGAAACTCTATATGGGCTTAGATGATCAGTCGTCTCCAGCTCCAGCTTCTCTACCATCTTTGTAGAAACGATATTATCCATGCTACCACTGTCTACGATGACCTTGCATATTATCCTTGGTCTTGCAAGATATTATCCTTGGTCTTGCAAGAAATCCTGAAAAGTCTGGTCTTTTGGACTGAACTCTCCACCTACTTCTCAGGTGTCAAAAGGACTTTTCACATCATGATCGATCTTCCACCTTCAGCATTTTCTGCTTCAACATCCCGCCTCTGTGCTTCGGCGATGTGAGCTTCTCCAATGTCCTTCTTATTATCTGGACACTCATAAGACTTGTGCCCATTCTTTCCACATGTGAAGCATGTGATTACTCCACCTCTTCCTCTTCCTCTGCCTCTAGTACGAGGAAAAGTGTTGTTGTCAGCATAATATCCCCTTTGCTCAGTATGTTTCCCTCTCTGTTCAACATATGGTTCTCTCTGTGAGGTCCCACCTCTCTCTGTACGAATCTAAGGTTTCTTCCATTTCTCCTTGGGATTCTGATACTTATCCTGGGCAACTGATTTGCCTTTGGGATGACTCCTACCTTGGCTCCTCTCACACTGCTTTCAGCTCAGCTTTTCCTCAGCTTTCAGAGCCATCTGATAAGCATCTTCCACCATTCGGATGGTTACCATGCTCATCTCATCCTGGATATCATATCTTAGTCCATTCATGTATTTGGCAACCTTCTCATCATTGCTCTCGCGATGACCTGCCCTGATGTTCAGTTTATAGAATTCCTCAGTGTATTCTTTCACTGTCATCAGCTTCTGTCTCAGGTTATGTATTCTCCTGAACAGAGTAATTTGATAGTCTATGGGGATGAATTTCGCCTTCATCTTCACGATCATTCTATCCCAACTCTTGATCTTCTTCTTTCCCTTGCAGCGTCTATCAGCTTGTAGCTCATCCCACCACAATGTTGCATGTCCTTTTGAGCGTGTGATAGAATGCTTGATCTTCTTGTCTTCTTCGACATCTTCATAGTCGAAGTATGTGTCCAGAGCTCTAATCTAGTCTAGAAGATCCTTTACATCCAAGTTTCCCTCATAAACTAGAATGTCCATTTTTGTTCTTGCACCCATATTGGCAATAGCTCTGATCAAACGTTCATTTGATGCATCTTTGGCTGCAACTTCTTCTTCACGTTCAACCTCAATCTCACTTTCGGAATCACTCAGATCCCCTACACTGGTTGTGCGTCTTTGCGTTGTCTCCATGTCTTCAAGTCTAGCTCGGAGATCACGCATTTGCCTCTCCATGACTAGATCTGCCATCTGCCTACCTCTTCTATGCGGCATTTCCCTATCCTCTGGTGGATCGGGTGATTGAACATCCCTTCTCTTGGGTGGCATGGTGAATTTCTTCTTCCTCTGCTATAGAAAGAAAAGAACCTTTATGTGCTCTAATACCAAACTGATGCTGACACCCTCTGCACACACCCACAGGTTGGAAGGTTTACATCGACTCACAGGATCTTCTCTTTCACACCGTCTGAAGAAATCTAAGGCTCTTCTATTTCCCTATTGGGAAATATGAACCCACAACGATCCTCGTGGGATCCCCCTCTTTACTTATCAGGAGATCAGACTTCGCAACTCGGCGAATCCTAAGGTCGAGCGTTGGTTTAACAAATCCCCGAAACCCGATACAAGTCAACGCTGACCCTTTCCTTTACCATATCGGAACTTCTCCTATCGCGATTTCAGCACTCGCAATGTCGAGCAACTCGGTTCTCCAACTCCCGAGTCCTGATATGCTGAAATCTATGACACACACCCGAGTTCGACACTTCGGATTTTGCAGTATCGCAAATCCTGAGGTAATGGTTTCAAAACTTCTCGTTGTGAAACCTCGATATATTATGCCACCTGTCCACCTCACCAACTCTTGTGGCCCCACACTACTTATGTAGCCGTCGGGATATCACGTATCGGGATTTCATGACTTTCGGTACCAAATCTTTGACTCTTCCCTTGCGAAATCTCGATAGGCGATTCCGCGAGCGATCCAATGGCCCTGGCTGGCTTGGATCAATGACTCTATCCCTCCTGAGCTTTTGACCTCTCGGGAATACGTCGTTGTATCTCCCCTGTACCCTTGTGAGATCTGACAACCCACGGGATGTTGTGAACTCTCCTCGGAGAATATCGACCGTCCATTCCTCCTGATGAAATTTACAAATGAACCAAGTAATCGTCCACGAAGACTTGTCCATCTGCGCACTACTTGCGATTCTTGTTTAAACACTTAACGGCACAAACCCCCTATGCTTCTCTTGGTGATTTCTCGAAGGTCCTATACATCCTGAGCTTTTCTGACTCTGAATCTTTCAGAGAACCTTGCACACACTCCTTGCGGCAGACATTCAACAACTTCCAAGTGTTAAATCTTCGACTCTATGCACACCTGCAGCAGCAGTCTCTTGACGCTTCACTCAGGTTTACAACCCTAAACTTCAATCGGCCTGCGCACTCCTCGCACAGTACCTATGCCCAACATCACTATTAGGTGAATGAAAACAAAAGCTACACTACCTGAGCCCTTTGTCAATGCACTCCTTGCAGACAACTTCGACTGCACTCCTTGCAGGAATTCTCTGGCTCAAATAGAGAAACAATTGAAACTCATTCTTTGTTCCTCTCAGACTTCAATTCAAACATGAAATCATATACACAGCATATAAAGCAAATGTATAACAGGAAGCAAACATTCATGAGCATATCATTCAGCATCAATACACAACGAACAGACACAAAACCATGAATTTGAATCAAACTCTTCTATCAATCCAAATATCTGTACATGGGTGTTCTTACACAGCTCTCTGCTTGCTCTTTCTCAAATGCTTCATCAATCTTCCCATCTCAATAAAAAAAACAAAATGTTACAAATGCACAATGAGGGTGTCTATATCCCGTTTTCCTCTTGCGCTCTCAAACAGTCTAATCTAGAATTAAATTCTATCTACCTGCATTAAACTACGTTAAATGCCTCCTACCTACTAAGGACAAGAGCTAAAGGCTCAAGGTCCGATTACAATATACAAGTGTGCTTCATTAAATTTCCATATTAATGTTCGTGCAACAATCCCAAGGTAAATTTCAAAATTTGTGTTGGCGCTTGTCCAACTGTCTCTTGCTTTCTACGCTGACTCGCTTGATGTTTGGAGATGCTCCTGCATCAATCTTGATACACAATCTTTGTTGACAATAGTGGCATGGCCATCCCAGCATGCGATTGTCCTTCACAAGATAAAGTTAGTGAAGGTAGGATCCATGGATCATCAAAATAATATGTGCAGAAAGGAATGGACCTCCCAGTCGAGATGGGCCTACTGGACATGGCATAAACTTGATGGCTCGGTGCTGAGAAGTCAAAAGTACCCATGAGGGAAGAATACATTCTGGCACCAATATTCTTAGTTTTCGAATGAGAATTGTCGATCACGAGGATCAACTATCCAAGAGATGCATTAGGAATAGAGCACACAAAGGATAACTAATCGATCATCATGATATTCCCCTCATGAGGAAAACAAAGAATACAAAAGACAAACGATACGACAACGATCGTAGTATAAGTCCAATTACGACCTAGTAACAAGTTATAATCAAGAGGCACATGAAATACCTCTACTTCCACCTCTATTGTATTCCCACCTAACTGGACCAAAATGGCGAGGAGAATACCATGAGGGCGAAAGGAATGAATGTCAAAAGAAGTCAACATGTTCGATGACTTGGGAAGGGTCAGAGAACCAAGAGCTTTCCAATAAGCTAGGGACATCACACATGTAGCAGTGCCTTCATCAACAACCGCATGTTTGATGGTATACTTGGAATACTCCACATGGATTTGAAAATCCACATGGTAAGGCAGGCGTGGCTTAACATCTGTGACATCAAAATTAATAAAATTTGAGCAATTGGGTTCTAGATCTCTTAGATAATAGAGTAAGGAATTCCTTTATGAAGGGCACGTCTAGAGTACCTCCAAATTTGACATCGCATAAGGGGTTTGTCCCAGGTCCTCAACATTAGAGTAGTTCTAGGAAGCTCTAGCATTTAGATTATGGGTAGAGCGCTTAAGTACTCCTTTCAGAATATGAGGCGGTGGCTCTATTTTCTCAATATATAAAGTCTTCTCTGGAGGATGAGGAGATTCTAGATGAGATTTAGTTTGTTTAGAACTATAGTCTCGAGATCGAGTGGCTACATCTATTTTGGCATTGACCATATTGATACATAAACGGTCGCCATCTTTCGACTATTCGTTTTGACCTCCACCATCTGCATTTTCAGCGTTTGAGGAGCTCGAGGCTAAGTTTTTATTATGTGGGAATGGATTATTCATCACGACGGATGATTGAGCTAAAATCCTCATAATTTCGCAAGTTTAGGGCACAAATGGGTAAGGTGATCATCTGTGCAAAGCTTACAGGGAAACTTCAGCTTATGCTTTTCTAGTTTTCCCTCTCCAACATTATTACCTGTCTTCTCATTATTTTCCTTGGATTTATTACCATTTTTCCCACGCTTATAGTTATTACTCTTGGAAGATTGGTTGTTGTCATTGATGTCAACCCTAGTCATTGATTTTGGACCACACAATTGATGAAGGTATTTAGACATGAAGGAAAATGCACATGCTGATAAAACACCCATGGATGAATAGTATACATCATGTTGTTTCCAGTGGTATGTTGCATGTCACGTGGTTCCTCATGGTTGAGGAGAAATGAATTTTTGAATATGACAAAGTGAATTGAAGAAGGAAGTACATGTAGGCCCTGAAGATAATTGAAGAAAATAATTACAAAATAAGAAAGTGCCAAGTCAGCCCTAATGTTAAAAGGAAGTGATGTAAATGGTATAAATAAATATCATTATAAATTCATTTGATATACAAGTCGAATTTCAGAGGAAATTAGAAGTAAAGAAGGCCAGATTTCAAGGGAGGATGAAGTCTTTTGGTGATGTGTTCTAAGGTGTTAGCGTCAGAAGTCACTCCTGGATTGCTTGCAGGAGCAGATCCCAACGCCCATCAGTTTTATGTCACAATTTTTTTATAAAGGGTGATCAAATGGAGATAATGGCTCCAGGAGGTATCACTCTAACTCAGAGACTGAGTCTGGTTCGTAAGGACAGAGGAGGTCTGGAATCCCAACTTCAGCCAGTAGGTTGATTTAAACATGAGCAGGTGGAAGACTTAGGGGAAAGTGGACAAACAACTCTGGGCATCAGGCTTGTAGCAGTTTGCAGAGGAAAAACTCCAAAAACAGGATCCTCCTGGTTCAGGGCTTCAAGAAGCTGAAAGAGGACTTGACTGGATCCTCCAATTCCAAGTCATTCAGCGCTAAGAGAATTACAGGGACTGATTAGAGGCTCTGTAACTATTACAGTGATCCATTACAACATCATCCTA
>JASDQU010106816.1:137966-148933 GCA_032191745.1 Picea mariana | reverse complement strand
GTTTTTCTATAAAATTATGTTGATACTTCAGTGTTGTCATGATACAAAATAGTGGCATAAGAAATAATTGGACAACTATTTGTGCAATTGTAATATCTGTTGTTTTTTTTTTTAAATAAAACATGTGCAAAATGCACTTATTAACCATATATGGTGAAATGTGACCATATCACAATACAACTTATTTATCCTCTACACAGACTAGTGTGACTACGATACAATTTGCCTTGTACTTGAGATATGATATGTACACCAAAGATACTGGAAAATTGTATATCCATGTTTGGAAACATATCTGGATACTTTTCCATAGAAAACCAAAATCATTTAGCTATGGCCATGCAATTTCTTAATATTTTGTGGCTTGTAATATATTTTGGGCAAGGAAAAACTTATATATTTACAAACATGGATGGAGAAAAGAAAAGGTTCATGTTTCTGACTATCTTTTATTCTATTCGTCAACTCTCATTTACTGTATGTACATATTACTTGTTCTCTGCTGCATACCAGCTTCCATTCATGTTCATTGTATTTTGTGCGTTCCCACATTCAAACAAACAGAATAGTTGGAGAAAACCAAGGAGTCTTAACTGTAGCAGTGGAAGAGGAGATACACAGGTACATGCTTGTACTGTTATTTCATATTCCATTGTTTTGTATTTCATTTATTGTCTGTATATGTGTTCACCTAGTTTATTGTATGTAGATATTGTGTGCCTTCCTACATAATAACTTATCTTCATTACATGTCTTCCTGCATACTAACTTCCTTCAAGTCCATTGTATTTTTCCTGCATTTCAACATTTAAACAAACAAAGTGGCTGGAGAGAACGATGGAATCTTTGGCTCGAATGTAGAGGAGGAGTTACATAGGTGCATACATGTACTCTTATTTCATATTCCAGTGTTTAGTATTTCATTTATTGTTTGTTTATTTGTTCTACTTGTTCTATTTCTTTGCACCTTTTTTACTGTATGTATATACTACGTATCTTTCTACTTATTCTCATGTGAATCATATTCTCTTTGTTTCTACATTGAAATAAATAGAATGAAATTTCTTTATTTTACATGTCTTTCTTCATACTAACTTGCCTTCATGTCCACTGTATGTTCGACTTTGCTACCTTGGAAAAAATAGATTGGTTGGACAAGAAGATGAATTCTTATATGCAACAATAGAGGGGTTTGTGGTACAATAGTAGAAAAGGTATACCAACTGTGCTAGTAAATTAAACATACAAAACGGGTGGGGGCATATAATATTGGACTAGAAAATGATGATTTGGAAATAATGGGCCTTTTTTCCCTCCCCATTTCTAATTTTTCCATTTTCTATTATCCCTTTTGCTTTCTGATTTCTCTGCTTAGTCGTCTTTCTGAAAATGCCTTGGTGCATGGGTTGGCAAACTCATGGGTTCACATTTATGGTCATGCTTCTACCTTATTCCATACTTACCCACTTTGTTGATTGTGGGTGTCGGGCTGGTGGGTTCAAGATTGTGCCTTTGGCTTCAGAGGTTCCGTGATATACAAATTGGTCATCGTGCCCTGCCATCACGCCCTATTTACTGTTACACATTTTTTCAGTCAAAATATCTGAGGCATACCAATTTGACCCTCAGGTCCTCATGTTTCCTGAGTATCCCTTGACACCCTATTTCATATTCCATCTCCTTCGACCCTGCATGTGACATTAAGAACAATTATGGACAATATACAATGCATATGCTTGTTTAGTCCTTCTGATGTTCATCTACACATGCTTGCATCAGAAAAAGTTGGACTAGTGACATGGACATGAGCAATCAATCATCCCAAACATCAACAGACTGACAAGGACAAAGGTAAATATGCATACATTATGTTCCTTGTATGTTTACCAAACAAATATCCTCAACTATTTATTCATCTATGGTATGGTGAATATGTTGATGTCATCTGCAACACATACTTTGCAGTTCACAAGAAGTATCAACAAGTGCAAGCGAGACGTCGAACATAGCACAAGTTCTACAGACTAAGAGGTCTGGTTGCAAAACTCTGGCTCCATAGTTCATCCAAGCTGTGTGTCTACCTGTACATTTATTCCAAGAAAAAAATAAAACAAAAAAATAATGCACACTACCATTCACATTACTTTTTCTGTTCAAAAATTATCACCAAGTCTAAACTTCTAACACCCAAAATACTATCAATAGAGGGCTTGAACAACCGTCGAACTGGACAATTGTTTATCAGGGACATAATGGTCGTCTATAGCACCTACTTGGACAAGGAAAACAAAACTAGATCCATTATGCATGCTGACATGACAGAAAAGGAGGCCCTGGTGACAGTCACACTAACTATTCCTACACAACTTGTCTAGAAACATGCAAAAAATATATTTCTAGGTAATGGAATATCCATTACAAATTTTAATATATTTCCCAAAACAGTATATGACCGTGGTGATTGTGATGATATTATATCGCTCAACGAAACAAGTATTGTGGAAAATATTCACGCTATTTGTTCATAATATCGTTTCATCCCGGATGTAACTATCATCCAACTTGCATAGAGCAACGACATTTACCCAATCAGAACCATTGGCGCAGCTGTCACACTCGCGAGAAAACTTGGCCTGCAACACATTCTCCATATAAAAGATGGAGAGTCAGACAACAACAAGGCAATGGTACTGTTCTCCATATCCAGTTTTGTTCTTTACTTTCACATGTCCATGTATCTCGGTTAAGTTATAAAAATATTGCACCGTTCCATGTTGCAACTGCAATTGTTCGATACCTATTCAAATTTGTTTTCGTCAATGGAACAACAATTGCATAAAGGGAAATTTCCACTTATGCTCTTCAAAAATATAACAAAGAAAATAGATTATAAAGAAAGGATCTTTCGCACAACCCAAGCAACATTTGTAACAGAATTGCGAGCAGACATAGTACAGGATCTCAAGAAACTAACTAGCTCAAAAGCGTTTGTGCGTATACATTTACAGATTCATCCTCACTTTGCTCATACAAATNNTGGGTGCAGTTGTATATTATATTGTTCAATATATTAACTGTTATGCTCACGTTTCCAGGTTGAAGGTGTTTTGGTTGTAGCGAATGCGTACTCGACCCCCTTTGAGCCTGTATGTGTGAAATGCAACTCTCTTGCTTCTGCTTCTGCTTTCATAAGTGATGATACAACTAATTGTCTATGATGCAGTAAAAAATCTCCATACATATATAGACATTGCCTCAATGTTATCATCCGAACCGTGGGCAACACAACCATGCATTGTATAATTAGATAGCCTTTGTTACAAGATGTGCTTCTAGGTTAGTAGAATTGTCATATGAATCATACCTATAGAAAAAGGAAAACAATGTCTACATGTTGCGCGACTTTCGGATACATAGCAAATTTACCTTAAATGAGAGCAATGCAATATTGCATATCAACTGGAAAAAAAATAAATAAAAATAAAAATAAAAAAAATCATATCAAGCTTTGGCAGGAAACGAAAATATCTCATGTGTGTTTGTAATTTTTCTTCAGCACCCAAATGAATGTTTGTCGGACTCGAGTTCTTCGGAGTTTACATATATAGCTGTAAAATTATCTTTCTAGAGATTTTGTCCCTTCTTGTTCACTTGAAACAACAAGGAGAATCTAATTACAAATGCAATCGATGTTGTTATTTTGATGTTTTTTTGCATCTCCCAATAAGAATTTTTCATATTTGTTTTGGTGTGCAAATAAACAAAAAAAAATGGTGGCTGGATGTGGCTTTGATGGAGGAGTCTGCACGTTTTTTTGGGTGCCCAAGTTGGACAATTGTTTTCCAACTATATAGCCATGGCAGGATTTCTGCATTTTTTTTGGGTGCCCAAATAGAATAAAAATTGGTCTCCAACTATACATTTATGGTATGGTATCTGCATTTTCTCGATGCCCTAATTGAAAAAAAAAGGACTCAACATGGATTGAAACATGATCTTGAGATTTTTAGATCTAGTTATAGAGATTGGGGAGTTTGGGAATTGGAATTCATATAGGCAGGTGTGGTTGTTGGTGATGTACATGCACATACGATTGTTCAGTCCAAAAATGGGAAGCATGAGAGAAAACCCCATAAAAAGTATCCAACTGTAAATAAGTCGGGCCCATCCTTTGAACCGTCGAAATAGCTTTCTCCTCTGGGCAGAATCATTAGGAATTTCAAATAATATTGGAAATTTGGCATTGTTAAAATTAGTAGTGATAGACCATGGCACTATCAAAAGAAAATGTCCATAGTGATATTTCTTAATGGTAAAATAGTAATCGAAAAATTCCTTGTTCCCCATTTTGAGGTCTGGTTATAGATAGCGTACAGTGGCAAAGCTCCATTGGTTTTATGTTGTCCTTTGTTTGGAGGACTTTTGTTCATATCCCATGGCCCGATTATTTTCTCGTGGGAACATATACCAGATGTAAGAGAAAACCAATGCAACGATGTGTTTTTTTTTATATATCAAATTGTTTGATGCAAAGGTCGATGTGTACTTCTCTATGGAACCTTGTGGGATCTTGCTTGACGCCTTCTGTGTTCATGCGTTGCCTTCTGCCTCAACTTTCAATATATTTGGTGTTTACTTGGTTCTTGGTTGTATGCTTTGTTCTAGAGAATTAATAATACATTCAAGATCTTCATGGTTTTTCTATGATCTTAAAGACTATATAGGACATGATTTTCCCTTTAATATAAGCTCTGTGATGCAAATGTAGTATGTGGCTTTTTTTAGCACTTTTCCTTGATCGATGAACTTAGCAAAATTAATCTCCTAGAATAATTTGAAATAAAAGAATATATACTATGTGAAGTCCAATGGAACTATCATATCAATGAGAGGACATTAAAATTGAAATTTTTCGTTGTTATACTTGCGGTGAAGCTGACAGTACAATAACTTTACTTAGACATCCCAAAATTGATTTTCTTGTAGATTTTTTATGCTTCTCTTATACAAGCAGATCCTGGAAACTATAAGCATGGCTCGCTGTATCTATTCCTTGATTGAAGAACCTGTTCACATTTTTAATGAACTTCATAGTGACTGTTAAGACCATCAATGGGGTTTTCTTACACCAATTCCTGCTTCTGAAAATTGCCATCCCGTTTATTTTTTCCCTCTGCTTTCCCTTTCTGGTTACTTACTCATTTTTCAGAAAATTTCTAGGTGCAAAAGTTGGCAGATTCACGTCTTCAGATTTCCACTTACTTTTATATCACCATCTCGACCGACCGCTTCCACGTTTCATATTGAATTTTTTTTTTGGATCGTAGGTTCCTGGATAGGCGGGTTCAACATTGTGTTTCCATTGTTCCGCCACATGCAAACAGCACTCGGACTTCCACGCTCTACAAATTAGCAAACAAGTTCCCCTTTATCTCATTTTTAGCACTTTTCCTTGATCGATGAACTTAGCAAAATTAATCTCCTGGAATAATTTGAAATAAAATAATATATACTATGCAAAGTCCAATGGAACTATCATATCAATGAGAGGATATTAAGATTCAAATTCGTCATTGTTATACTTGGGGTGAAGCTGACAGTACACTAACTTTACTTACACATCCCAAAATTGATTTTCTTATATCTTTTCGATGCTTCACTTATACAAACAAATCCTGGAAACTATAAGCATGGCTCGTTGTATCTATTCCTTGATTGAAGAACATGTTCACATGTTTAATTCACTTCATATTTACTGTTAAGACCATCAATGGGGATTTCTTACACCAATTCTCGCTTCCGAAAATTGCCAGCCCCTTTCTTTTTTCCCTTTGCTTTCCATTTCTGGTTACTTACTCGTTTTTCGGAAAATGTCTAGGTGCAGAAGTTGGCATAATCACATCTTCAGATTTCCACTTACTTTTATATCACCAGCCCGACTGACTGCTTCCCCATTTCATATTGAACAAATTTTTTGTATTGTGGGTTCCCGGATAGACGGGTTACCAGATAGGCATGTTCAACATTTCATTTCCATTGTTTCGCCGCCTGCAAACAACACCCAAACTTCCGCGATCTACAAATTAGCAAACAAATTCCCCTTTATCTCATTTTTAGCACTTTTCCTTGATCGATGAACTTAGCAAAATTAATCTCCTGGAATAATTTAAAATAAAAGCATATATACTATGCGAAGTCCAATGGAACTATCATATTAATGAGAGAACATTAAAATTCAAATTCGTCGTTGTTATACTTGCGATGAAGTTGACAGTACAATAACTTTACTTAAACATCCCAAAATTGATTTTCTTGTAGCTTTTCAATGCTTTTCTTATACAAACAGATCCTGGAAACTATAAGCATGACTCGTTGTATCTATTCCTTGATCGAAGAAACTATTCACATGTTTAATGCACTTCATAGTTACTGTTAAGACCATCAATGGGGATTTCTTACACCAATTCTCGCTTCTGAAAATTGCCATCCCTTTTCATTTTTCCCTCTGCTTTCCATTTCTGGTTACTTACTCATTTTTCAAAAAATGTCTAGGTGCGGGAGTTGGCGGATTCACGTCTTCAGATTTCCACTTACTTTTATATCACTAGCCCGACCAACCGCTTCCCCGTTTCATATTAAACAAAATTTTTGGATGGCGGGTTCCTAGATAGGCGGGTTACCAGATAGGCAAGTTCAACATTGTGTTTCCATTGTTTCACCACCTACAAACAACACTCGAACTTCTGCGATCTACAAATTAGCAAACAAATTCCCCTTTATCTCGTTTTTATCACTTTTCCTTGATCGATGAACTTAGCAAAATTAATCTTCTAGAATAATTTGAAATAAAAGAATATATACTATGGGAATTCCAATGGAACTATCATATCAATGAGAGGACATTAAAATTCAAATTCGTCGTTGTTATACTTGCAGTGAAGCTAACAGTACAATATCTTTACTTAAAAATACCAAAATTGATTTTCTTCTGGCTTTTTGACACTTCTCTTATACAAACAAATCCTGGAAACTATAAGCATGGCTCGTTGTATCTATTCCTTGATTGAAGAAACTGTTCACATGTTTAATTCACTTCATAGTTACTATTAAGACCATCAATGAGAATTTCTTACACCAATTCCTACTTCCAAAAACTGACATCCCCTTTCTTTTTTCCCTCTACTTTCCCTTTCTGGTTACTTACTCGTTTTTCGGAAAATGTCTAGGTGTGGGAGTTAGTGGATTCACGTCTTCAAATTTCCACTATTACTTTTATATCACCAACCCGACCGACGACTTCCCTGTTTCATATTGAACAAAATTTTTGAATTACAGGTTCCCAGATAGGCGGGTTCAACATTGCATTTCCATTGTTCCGCCACCTGCAAACATCACCCGGACTTCCGCGATCTACAAATTAGAAAACAAATTCCTCTTTATCTCGTTTGATTTCCCTTTCTTTTTACTTGGTCCTTTTTTCAAATGTGTCCTTTTTCTTAATGTCTCATTCTTTTATATACAACACCCGAGGTTCCGCAATATACAAATTGACCCTCGAAATTCGTCATTATCTCATGTTCCGTGTTACGCATTTTTCATTCAACAATTGGGGTAGATACAATTTGACCATCGGGCCCTCACGTCTCCTGAGTAAATATTGTGGCCCTATTTTCAAGCCCATCAATATTTCATGTTCCGAATATATCTAATTCTTTTATATCACGAGTCCAACCAACCTCTTGTCCATTGCATACTTGGCCACTATTACCATCATTGGTTCCTGGCCAGGCTTGCTCAACATTGCGCTTCCACTGTTCTGCTACGTACAAACAACACCCAAAATTCTATGATATACAAATTGATGGCCGAAATCTATCATTGTGACATACAATTTGACCATCGGCCCCTCACGTCTCCTAGGTATATCTTGTGACCCTATTTTTGAAACCCGCCCGACCGCTTTCCATACTTGGCCATTTCTTGGAATCTATTTCGTGGGTTGGCGAGTGGACGAAATGTACAATGCTTAGTCGCTCTTTGCCTTCCCCTCTACCTTCGTACTTCTTTCTAGATATGCAATTATTAAGCTTTAATGCTAGTAGTTCATTGTGCAGGAACCGTTAAGATTGTCATTAATTCCCGGAAGGCCGGAGAAGATTTGTCATTAATACGAGTTAAACCAAGATCTGCGGAGAAGAGTGTTATCCTTTCCAAGTATTCATTTCAAACATGATGCAATCTCTTTTGTGCGTCATTCGGTTGGCGCCTTTACGAAATCTCTAATTCTTAATCACTCTTTGTCGTCACCACCACCTTCACATTTTTTTCTAAATATGCAATTAGTAAGCTTTAATGGTAACAACTCATTACGCACAAACCTTGAAGATTGTCATTGATTAGCGAAAGGCTCGAGGAGATCTTCCATTGATACACATCAAACCAAGATTTGCGGAGGGTTATATTATCCCTCCCCAATTTTCATTTCAAACATCATCTGGAGAAAACAAAAATTCTCGTTAACTTATGGCAGTAGTTCCACAACAGTTCTATCTAGATACAGTAAACACCTTCGGGCATGATGGCCACAGGTTCCAATATTCCAGGGCATAGTATTACTACTCATCTCCCTCTGCCCAGGAGAAAAAAAGGATATGATCCCTTGGTGCATCGATAGATATATTTCAAGCCAAAGAATTCCAAGGAAACCCTACCTGCTTAGACAACCTACCTGCCTGCATTGATGGTTGGCGGAGAGGTTGATGCGATGGATTTCGAGCCGAAAGAAGATGATCTGATGGACGATGATACAACAATGGATGATGGAAATGCAGAGATTGTTCCCACTCCTGTGCCCAAATTGAAATCAACTACAACAAGTGACACTTCCTGGATCAGCTATGGCGGTCCTGACAACACCAAAAGAAGGGGTTTCAGAAAAGAAACTGACGTTGAATGCAATGGTCACTTTGCATCTTGAAACTAGGAATTCCAAAGGTCCAAATTAGTTTGTTCTGGGCAAAAGTCTTTCACTGTAAGGAAATGATCTGTTGATGCTCCCAGAGATATATTTCAAGCCAAAAAAAATTCAATTGTGGGACCACTATTCTTTGGATATACAATTAACATCTTAGGGAATGGGGACCAAAACTCCCACTAGTGCAAGGCATATTCCTACTATTCATCTCCTTCCGCCTAGAATGGACTAATTTGGGCCTCTGGAATTGCACATGCAACTTTTGTCCCTGAAGTTTTCGACTATGAGGAGGTGGTTTCTTGGTGTGTCTTAACTTTCAGTTTCGGGCTATTCCATTTTCCCTGCAACATTTTTCATCTTCTTCTTCACGGGAAGCTTATGAGAACTATCAATTTTATGACAAGATTGTTTTTCATCTACTTCAATACAAGGATTTATTCCACTATGGACCCACTCTCCTATTTCTTTGTCGGCTTAGGTATTCCACAAAATATTGAGATCGGGGCACTAAACATTGATCCACCAAGGAGAATACTGCAAGGATTTCCTAAAAACAAAGCATGGTAATCATTTTTGTATGCATGTTGAAGAGCATCTCAATGGCCCCTGCATGTTGCAGATCCTGTGCCTGTGTTTATGGAAAATATGTTCAATGTTTTGGCCCAAAGAACTCTGTCCAATTTCTAAGGATATATATACAGTGCTCAATATTCTTTTTTTTTAATGGATTTACTATTAAAAAAATTTCCTTGGAGTCTTTGTTGCTACTTCTTTTCTCGATTTGACACCTCTTCTCATTGGTACGGTTCGATAGTCTCGTAGTTCTTCGATATTGTATTTGCTTAAGTAATTTGTTCTAAAATTGAGAATTTAACAATTATATGACAATGCACTATTGTTACACATAAAAAATACTCACTTTGATAGTGTCGCAAGTATCGTCATTACAAAGGTCGCAAGTGTCGCATGTTGCTCACAAGTGTCGCAAATGTCAGGGAAGCATACTGCCATGATGCCTATGTCATGCCTATAACGACATGAGAAGCACACTTGAAACACCTCAAACATTTGATTTGGAAGAGGAGAAATGAGTCAGCATGCTTACAAACCTTTTGCCATCTGAAAGCACCTCAAAAAATAGCTTTTGAAGGAGAGCACCCCCCTATACCTCTTCTAGGAGCGCCGACGCTCCCCCTTACACTGTCAGGGAGCGTTATAAAGCTCCCCTGACCCTTTTGAGGGAGCACTATAGATTTTGGAAGCGTTGGCGCCCCCCTAAACCCTACTAGGGAGTGCTACAGCGCTCTGATGGTCCTTTTGAGGGAGCGCTACCTATTCTGGGCAGCAGTTGAGTTGTTGAGATGAATGGGGGAAGGATCTTTTCATTCTTGGAAGGCAGTTGGATTCAAATCCCTAGTCCAGCCATGATCTTAGGGTAGATCCTCAACTGAAGGAGGAAAATCCTCAACTTCCCCAAGGATATCTCAAGTGGTTAAAGCCTCTCCAAGGCTATATAAGCAAGCTTTCTCATGGTGAAAGAGGAATGGAAAAAGGAGAATCATACCAAACTTATGATCTCATAAGTGGTGCTGAAAAGAGGAGGAATTGCTAAGCATGAAACCTATGATCTCATAGGAAACACACAGTCAGCCAAAGGAGAGTGATCAGTGAAAGTGCTGTTATCCACGTTGTGGATCTTTCAGGCAAGGGTTAGACGAAGGGGACTTGACGAAGCTGTCGCATTCGCATCTATGATTGTAAGCACTGATGTCGTTATTCTCATTAATATGACACGCTTGGCCTGTTTCTTTCTAGTTTGTGTCTGATGTTACATAAACTTATCGTTGATAGATAGATCTGTTTTCAAGATAATATCAATAGAGTAGGAAGTGGTCGTATCTTGTTTGTCCACAGGATCCAGCGAGGAGCAAAGGATCAGAGCGCAACTCGGAGCATGCAGGGACAAACGTCGATAAAGAGGTACTTCTGTTAT
>JASDQU010106816.1:123639-137589 GCA_032191745.1 Picea mariana | reverse complement strand
TTGAGATAGAGGAGCCACCATACCAAGTTCCAGCAACATGAAACTTATTATTTTTTCTAATCCCTTCTATGAATCAACCATTGATTGTAGTAGAACCCATAGAAATTGGAAACATACAAGAAAATAGGTGTTGAGAAAGAACCTTTTTATTTATATAGTTTTTTGGGGATGAAATGTGTTTTTGGAAAAGTTTGCATCCATGTCCTCCCTTCATTAAGATGATGAATAATTTTAGGTTGGGGGAGATGTTGTGTTGTTCCTTGAGATGTTCTAGGTTGTTTGTGGAACTATTCCAAGGCACCTAAGGAGAGATAAGACTCATATTAAGTCTTAAATCCATGCTTATGTATAGAAGATTGTGGGAATTTCTTAGATCTCTCTCTCTCTCTCTCTCTCTCTCTCTCTCTCTCTCTCTCTCTCTCTCTCTCTCTCTCTCTCTTTCTCTCGACCCTGAGACAATTTCAGATCAAATGACTAAACCCTCAAACTCGAGAGGCATGTTACCATGTGCATTCACACATTTGGAATTTCAAAGGGATGAATGGATGAATTTATAGAAATATATTTAAGCATGCGAGATATTTCTGAGAATAAATCTTGCGGTATTTATAGAAAGAAAAACATGTTGAGCAATCGAGAATTCAACAATTAAAACACAAATAATCAAGATCTGTGAATGAATATGCTTCATACAACTTTAAAAACTACATACATTCAAGCATAAGAGAAACCTTTTGCATACATTCAAATATCAAGTAAGATGATAAGAATTGGTCATATATAATGGAATCAATTCAAATGTCATGACAAACATCATACAATGACATTGAATGTGGTGTTAATCTATTGCTCTAAGAATTTATTAATGAGATTGGATACAATCATATAGAAATGGAAGAGATGAATTTACTGGAAAATAATTACAATGGAAGAATATGACTAGGTATTTTACAGACTGAATACAACCTTGTGTATGAATCTCTTGAGGCATACCGCCTTCATCATTTGTCTATTCCTATAATCTATGATCTTGTAGCTTTGAGTGTAAGAAACTCTTTAATTCCCCAAAGTGTTGATCCTTCAAACCAACGCCTTATTCCTCCTTTATAGCCTTGTGATCTATCCAAAACAACATCTTGAAACTACTTATTGCTTCTTTATTCTTCCAAACCACCTCCTATTTTGGGAGGGGTCCCACCATGGAAAAAATGTCTTACATATCCATTTACTTTACCAAAACTTTATTACTAAGCATGTCATGTGCCACTTGATTCTCCCTGCCTTCCCAAATGGATCTTAACATATTGACACATGCAATTCCAAAACTTTCCCATGGGGTATTCAGTTTATTCATGTTTCTTACCAACTCATCAAAATTGTTGTATCTTTCATAGGATGGCTGGCGAAGGTTCTTAAAAATCCCCTTTAGGCTATGCAAAATTTCAAATTCTCCAACCGACATCTCTAGTAAATCCTACCTTAACAATTCTCCTTGCAATTGATCAAATATGTGATCATTATTTCTACTCTTCTCCAACATCTCTTGATACATATTTTGGGGAGTATGTCTCCATTCCCATCCCAGGGAGGTGGCAACCCAAGTTTGATGAGCTCAATGCAAATAATTTTGAAGGAGGCTACTTCCCTTATCATCTCATGCAATCTGTTTTCAACATTTTGCATGAGCCTTATTTTAGTAAGGACCTTTTTATCATCTATTATGATGTTGGTTCTATCATTCACATTTAGATCCTTAAGCCACTCCTTAGTCCTGATATTTAGGAAATTTATGATGGCATTAGAAAAATATGGTTTATTTTCTAACTCATTAGTTGTTTTGGTTATGTCTTTCTTGGATGAGGTGAGTAACTCAAGATCATCACCTATTAGGGAAAATGAGACCAATCGTCAGATATCAAAGTGGCTATGCTATCCCAAATGACATGCTTGGATTATTTAAGGGATGAATTTCCTATCACTTTTGTCTTTAGTTTTTCCAACTCTTTTAGGGCCTCTTCTGATCCAAAATTTGATCCAGGAGCTTGATGGGGCTCAGAAAGGCCTAAAAATAAAAGTTCTCAGAATGGATTCAAAATGGATGTGTGCACAGGCCTCATTGATATAAACCCAACATAACTTGAACGGGATCAAACGAATGTCATATGCTCCAAATATCACAATCTATTCATTTGGCTAAATGGGCAAAAAAATGATGACTGTACAGTCTGTACAGTACCATGTGGCAGCTGACTGTACATGTCGTATGACCGTAGAACTGATGTGGAAGGTACAATTGATGCTAACATGGAAGCGTCAGAAGGTGACACGTGTTAGTTGACCATACAATGACTGAGCATAAAGATTGACACGTGGTAGGGTGACTGGGCATATAGGCTGCTGATGTGGACATACATGTGGACCAATCTGGGAGTGACACATGTCACCACTACAAGGGTGACACATGGCACAATTGCATGGTGCTTATGTGGCATGTACAGGGCAGGTATAGTGGCAGACACATGGCTGGCAGCTGTTGACGAATGAAGCATTGACAAGTGGCAGTGCTCTCGACGTATGGTATGGTGCCATGTGGCCCAAACATGGGCTACTACATGGACCCGTTGACTGGTTATTGGTTGGAAAAATTCTTGGGATTTTATGGGATTTGAACCACGACCTCGGGTCCAAGCTATGCCTTGGCAGGGCTGGGCTAGCCAGCCTGCCCGCACAATGGAACTTACCCTTAAACCTTTCCATTTGTATTTGAGTTTGAACGATGGTGTGGTTCAGGCGAAAAAGGGCTGGGGCCTAGCCCCAACCCCTGGCCCAGTCACATATGACTACACAATGTAACCATGGTCCATCGCTCTTGTGTTATGGTGCGGATAAGTGTTATCCCCCCCTGATCGTGTGGTGTATGGCATGTGTCATGATCATATTATTTGGGCTCTGGAGTTTGGTTGTTAGTGCAGGTTTTGAACCCTAGTCCCATTGATTTCACCCTAAATCCAGGATCTAGTGGAGGAGAGGCTAGCATGCAGCCCCTAGGGGATTGGTGCTTGGCCATATGGTTCCATATGACTGTGTAAAAGGTGCCATCGCACCTGGAGATAATCCCTAAGCCACATGGATGCATCCAAGGTGACCATGAGCCCTAGAACAAGGGGATGCTCCCAAATTATGTGCTAAAGTGGGTTTAAAACTTTAATATAAATATTTTTAAATGGATTTGAGGGATTTTGGTATTTTTTGAGGGATATTGGGCCATTTTTGAGGCTAGATCTTTGGGGGAATTTGGGATATGGTTACCAACTTTAGATATATATAAACTAGGGATTCTTGAGGCTATGGGAGGATATTTAGAGCAGGTTTATGCTGAATATTTTCCAAGCCAAATCCATTTTTATGCAGGGAAGCTGTTGAGGAGCACACCTTTGCGGGCCATTCCTGGGAGCTCCGATCATCCGATTTCAATGTCGTTTCTTCTGTTGGGTTCTTGAGATCTAGTAGAACAAGACCAGATTAGTTTAGTAACATTTTGGCACTGTTGTGATGTCCTTTTAAATATTATAACATAAATAAGAAAGCCTCACTCACTGAGACAAAGGCCCAGAGACATAGGAGAGATTGTTGAACTCCGTTATTACATTGCTGTTTATGGTTTGCTGTTGTTTATGCTTTATTTCAGATCTGTATATGTGCATATGTATGTGATGTTTCTTCTATAATTATTCCGATTTCATTGAGCTTCTTAACTGGTTAATTAACACATGCATAATAACTCAACCATTGTTGTGTAAAAGATCTTTTCGGATCAAGTAGTATCAGAGCTAGTTGATGTTTGGATTTGAGTTTTGCATGTTAACTAGGGAAAAGATACATCATGGTGAAGGCAAGATTGTTGAAGAGAATCCATTGATTGAATTGAGAAAGAGAACTTCTCAAAGCGAGAAGATGGCATCAGAAGAGGGACTTTCTCAGGATGAGAAAGAGTTTCGAAAAACTTTCTTCGCCATGCCAGAGATGATGAAGGTTTTGTATGAGGATTACTTGGAATGGAAGCGACCGAATCTAGGTGAATATTCAAAGGGAAAAAGTGAATAAGGAGAGGATCCTCCTCAAATTCCTCCTTCACCTCCATCCTTACCTCCTTCTTCTCCTTCTTCTTCAAGTTCAATTTCTAAATCCACTACAAAGAAACATGTCCATAAACATAAGAATGAAATGTCTTTACTAAAAATTGATGTTAAATTCGTGTTACCCATGTATGATGGTGAAGTTAATGCAAAGAGACTTGAAAATTGGGTCAAACAAATGGAGGTTTATTGCAGTGTGCAACAAATCAAGTATGAGGAAACTCAGATCAAGTTGGCATCACTTCGACTTGTAGGCACAGCACTCATCTGGTGGAAAAGAAAGTTGCAAAATAGCACACAACAGGTGGGTAATGTATTTCCATCATGGAAATGTTTTATTTATGCACTTAGAAAGCAATTCTATCCTTTGGGTTTTAAAGAGAAAGCGTTAATTGAATGGCAAGCTTTAAAACTAAGAAAAGGGCAAACAGTGCAAGAATAAATAGATGGTTTTCGAAAAATGGCATTAATGTTAGATATTCCTTTACATACCCAAGAAACTCTTATGAAGTATTTAGGAGGTTTACCTGCACATATTCGAAATATTGTATTCATGTTTGAACCAACTAATCTTGATGAGGTTTTTGTTCAAGTGACATACATTGAAGCAAGGAAAATAGGTGTTGGTGTATCAGGGGAATCGTCTTCAATGAAAGAGGACAAAAGGAAGTTTCATGGAAAGAAGGAAAATGTAGTGGAAAGAAAGGAAGAGAAGCCCTCTTGCAATAATTGCAAGAAATAAGGGCATGATGAGGACTGTTGTTGGCAATTGCATCCCAAGAAGAGTCTAAAGTGGTTCAAAGAAAAGAAAGGGAGGCAAACAGTTGCAACAACAACACGACCCACAGACTTGGGATCGGATTCAGGTGATGAATCTAAAGTCTCATTGGTTGGTATGACATGTAAAATTGGTGAAGGATTTGATTGTAGAAGTAAATTGTTTCACATAAGGTTCATCATGAGGCACACTAAGGTTGACTCATTTATAGATAGTGGATCTCAATCTAACTTAATTTCAGAGGAATTGGTTAAGCAATTGGGATTAAAAAAATAGATGCATCATAAGCCCTACACACTTAAATGGATAAGAAACAATAATCAAATGCAAATAACCAAGCAATGCACATTAAAATTTTCAAATTCATCTAAGTTTGTGGACAAGGTAACATGTGATGTGGTGCCACTCAGTGAATGTGGAATGGTCTTAGGAAATCCTTACTTGTATGATCGTAAAGCAATCTTCTATAAGGAAAATTATCAATATCACTTAACCAAAGCTGGTCAAGAATATGTTGTTCATGCTCATCATTTTAAAGAAAATAAATCTCTTCAAACAATGGAACAATTAATAAAGGAAGATCAAGTAAGAAACACACCTATAATTGTTTCAAATCAAGTAATCGATCTTAAGAAAGAACAAGAGATGATTGTAGAATGGAAAATCAATCACACTTTGCTTCAAGATAAGCTAATGTTGTGCAAATATTACAAACATATCAAATCATTTGCAGTCATATTTTTGATGCTATCATTAGTAATGTTGTCTACATGGATGATAGTGATTTTAGTAAGATGTGACAAGGTACAAATGGCTAACAATATGCTATCAATTATCGTTATTTTGTTACAGTTGATCTTGATGAGACAGGTGCACAAGACAGAGTTTAAAGACAGGGAACAAGCTGGGTGTCCTATCCCAAGATTGATGACTGGTCAGTAACCTTTTGTGTGGGGAGGTGTGATCTAGAATTGGATCCACGAGCTTGATGGGGCTCAAAAAGGCCTAAAAATCAAATTTCTCATAATGGATTAAAAAAAAACGTGTGCGTAGGTCTCGTTGATACGAACTCAATGTAACTTGAACAGGCTCAAACATACGTCATATGATCCAGATATTGTGATATGTTCATTTGGCCAAACAAGAAAAAAAATGATGACTGTATAGTCTGTACAGTGCCACGTGGCAGTTGATTGTACAGGCCCTATGGCCGTACAACTGACGTGGTAGGCATATTGGGTGCTGACATGGAAGCATCAGGAGGTGACACATGGTAGTTGACCGTACAATGACTGAGTGTACAGAATGGCATGTGGTAGGGTGATTGGCCGTACGAACTACTGACGTGGAAAAAAAGGTGGACATATCCAGGAGTGACATGTGTCACCACTACAAGGGTGACACATGGAAAAACCGTATGGTGCTTAAATGGCATGTATAGAGCAGGTACAGTGGTAGACACATGGCTGATAGACGTGGACGAATGAAGCATTGACAAGTGGAAGTGCTATCAGCATATGGTGTGATGCCACATGGAACCCCTTGAATGGTTATTGGTGTTACACATCAAAATTACTCAACTGGATAAGTGTCGCATGTTCCTCTCAACTGTTGTAAGTGTCACATCTTCCTTACAACTTTTGCAAGTGTCGCAAGTTGGTCACAAGTGTCGCAAACGTTGTTCAAGCATACTGCCATAACGATGACACTAAGGAGGCACTTAAGACATCTCATACACTTGATCTGGAGAAGGGGAATTGATTATCTGAAGTCAAGGAACTCTTATCACCTGAGGAGATCTCTGAAACAAGGGTTTGGAAGGTGAGCGCTCCCCTGCATCAGCCTTAGGAGCACTGGCGCTCCCCCTCAGGGAGCTTTATAATGCTCATCTACCCCTCTGAAGGAGCGCTATCCATCCTTGGAGAAGTGGCGCTTCCCTCAAGCTTCCTAGGGAGCGCTACAGTGCTCTGATGCCCCTTCTGAGGGAGCGCTATCTAATCTGAGGTAGTAGTTGGCCCATTGAGGAGAATAAGGGGAGGATCTCTCAAGTTTAGAAGACAGTTGCATTCAAATTATTGGTTCCATCAGAAGATCCTTGATCTAAGGAGGGAGTTCCTCAACTTGTTCTAAAGATAACTCAAGAGGTTAAGCTGCTCTTAACCTATATAAGCAAGCTCTATAATAGTGAAAAGGGGAAGAATTGCTAGCATGAAACTTATGATCTCATAGGAAACACACAGTCAACCAAAGAAGAGTGATCAGTGAAGCTGTTGTCATCCAAGTTGTGGATCTTTCAAGCAAGGGTTAGACGAAGGGGACTTGACGAAGTTGTCGCATTCGCATCTACGATTGTAAGTGCTGCTGTCGTTATTCTCATTAATATGACACGCTTGGCTTGTTTCTTTCTAGTTTGTGTCTGATGTTACACAAACTTATCATTGATAGATAGATATGTTTTCAAGCTAATATCAATAGAGTAGGAAGTGGTCGTATCTTGTTTGTCTACAGGACTCAGCGAGGAGCAAAGGATTGGAGCTCAACTCAGAGCATGCAGGGACAAATGATAAAAAGGTACTTCTGTTCTCCTTCCTTCTCATGTATTAGTTTGTATAGATTTTGAAAGGAAGTCAGTGTCCACGTTAAGCATTTTCTNAAACTTATCGTTGATAGATAGATCTGTTTTCAAGATAATATCAATAGAGTAGGAAGTGGTCGTATCTTGTTTGTCCACAGGATCCAGCGAGGAGCAAAGGATCAGAGCGCAACTCGGAGCATGCAGGGACAAACGTCGATAAAGAGGTACTTCTGTTATCTTCCCTTCTCATATGTTAGTTTGGATAGATTTGAAAGGAAGTCAGTGTCCACGTTAAGCATTTTCTTTCTTAGAGTTAGGGTCAAGCTCTTTGAGGCAATCTACCTGTCCGCAGGGAGATTTTCCTACAACAAAATACTGCAACGATTTCCTAAAAAAAAAGCATGGTAATCATTTTTGTATGCATGTTGAAGAGCATCTCAATGGCTCCTGCATGTTGCAGATCCTGTGCCTATGTTTATGGAAAATATGTTCAATGTTTTGGCCCAAAGAACTCGGTCCAATTTCTAAGGATAGATATACAGTGCTCATTATTCTTTTTTTTTTAATGGATTTACTATTAAAAAAAATTCCTTGGAGTCTTGGTTGCTGCTTCTTTTCTCGATTTGACACATCTTCTCATTGGCACGGTTCGATAGTCTCGTAGTTCTTCGATATTCTATTTGCTTAAGTAATTTGTTCTAAAATTGAGCATTTAACAATTATATGACAATGCACTATGTCAATCCATCAGGCTTTTATGGAAACAAAAAATGAATTTCAGATAGTTTCAAACCAACATTCAATTCTATTCGTAATGTAGATAGAACATAGCAATACCAAATCACAATGTTGCAGCAAGATCGTCATTATTGTTTCTAGACATGCAATTATTAATCTTTAATGCTAACAACCCATCATGCAAGAAGTTTAATAATTAATTTAATATGTCACAGTCATGGAAGAATGTATCAAGAACACACTTACTCCCACAAGTTGCAATAAAATCTAATCTTCAACAAAGCATTTGCTGACAATTACTAGAAAATGATGGTTTTGCAACAATGGGGCTTGTTTGAAACCAATTCCCCCTTACGAAAATTGCCCTCCACCTTTCTATTTTCCCACTCTTTTATCCCCTGTAGTTTCTCTTTCTGGTTACTTAGTAGTTTTTTCCGAAAATGTCTTGCTGCGCGGGTTGGCGGATTCACGCGTTTTGACCGAGCGCTTCCCCTTTGTCTAAATTGCACTTTCCATTGTTCTTTGACCTGCAAACAACACTCTGTCTTCTGCGATATGCATATTTACTTCTAGACTCCCACATCATCCCCTCTTCCGTGTTACACATTTTGCACTAAAATGTTCCAATATATACAATTTGACATTCGAGGTGGGGCCTTACGTCTCCTCGGGAACCCGTCACCCTATTTTGAAGCCCATCCGACCGCTTTCCACACTTGACCATTTCTTGACATCTCTTTTGCAGATCATCGAGTTCAAAAAATTTCAAATTTCTAGTTGTTGATTCCTATGCCTGCTACCTTCAGATTTCTTTCCAAGTATATGAAATATGTATACAACTTATCCAATAACATACAGAAAAGATATTTCCAGGAAATGAAATATCTATTACAGATTTGAATATATTGGACCTTCTCTTCCCTCTTCTATACTTGACCAAATTCCCGTTTCTTTTTCCCCTCTACTCTCTCTTTCTCGTTACTTAGTCATTTTTTCGGAAATGTCTCAATGCATATGTTGGCCAACTCACGGGTTCACATTTGCACTCGTGCTTTTATATCGTGACTTCGACCAACCACTAGCCATTCGATGCCTAGGCACTTTCCATATCACGGATTCTCGGGCAAACAGACTCTATATTGCACTTCCATTGTTCTGTGGCCTGCAAACAACACCCAGACATCCGCGATATACAAATTTATTGCCGCACTCCCACATCATACCCTCTTCCATGATACATAGTTTGCACACGAAATTTCCAAGACGTGCAACTTGACCTTCGGGTCCTCACGTCTCCTCGGGAACTATTGTCACCTCGTTTTGAAGCCCCTGCGTCCGTTTTCCATATTTCTCCATTTCTTGGAATCTATTTTGCGCCTCCAATTCCATACTTACCCGACTTTTTCGCTTGTGGATTCTCGGACAGGCAAAGTGCACTTCCAGTGTTCCTTGACCTGCAAACAACCCCCCGACTTTCGTGATATACAAATTGACTTATGGACTCCTACATCAACCCCTCTTCCATGTTACACAGTATGCACTCAAAATTTTCGATCAATACAATTTGACCGTCGGGGCCTCACGTCTCCTTGGGAACCCTTGTCAGCCTATTTTGAATCCCGTCTGATTTCTTTCCACGACCATTTCTTGTAATCTCTTTCACGGATTGTCGGGTTGGTGGGTTCAGACAAATTTCAATTCCTATTCGTTGTTTTCTGTGCCCGCCACCTTCACACTTCTTTCCAAGTATATGCAATAAGTATATAACTTCTCCAAAAACATGCAGAAAATATCTTGCCAGGAAATGGGATATATATTACAGATGTGAATATATTAGCCCTTCTTTTCCATCTTCTATACTTAACCAAATTCTCATTTCTCTTTTCCCTATACTTTATGTTTCTCGTCACTTAGTCATTTTTCTGAAAATGTCTAGCTACGTGGGTTGGCGGACTCACGGGTTCACATTTGCACTTGTTCTTTTATATCGCGACTCTGACCAATCGCTTCCCCATTCCATACCCGACTACTTCTCCGACCACAGATTCTCGAGTAGGCGGGCTCTAGATTGCACTTCTATTGTTCCATGACCTACAAACAATACCCTGACTTCTGCGATATACAAATTTACAACCAGACTCTCATCATACCGTCTTGCGTATTACAGACTACCTATCATGCTCTCCTCTGTGGTACACATTTTGCACTGAAAACTTTCGAGACATACAATTTGACCATCAGGTCCTCACATCTCCTGTGGAACTATTTTCACCCCATTTTGAAGCCCATCTATCCGCTTTCCATACTTCTCCATTTCTTCAAATTTCTTTTGCAGATCGTCAGGTTGGTAGGTTCAAAAAATATCCAATTCCTAATCGATGTTTTCTATGCCCGTGCCCTTTTCAATTAGTAATTAGCAAGTATATATAAGATCTTATTTCTAAGTATGCAATTATCAAGCGTTAATGCTAAACCAAGATTTGAGGAGATCTCCCATTAATATGCATAATACCAAAATTTCTAGATGGTTATATTATCCCTTTTGACTGTTAATTTCAAACATCATGGAATGTCATTTGCACGTCCTCGGGTTGGTCGGTTCATGAAATCTTCAATCCTCAATTCTAAAAACGAGTCCGACCGACTGTTTCCCTATTCCATACTTAGCCACTTTCCTGGAATTTTGCAAATATACAAACCAGTCACTGAACTGCCCCATCATGCTCTCTTTCGTCTTACACGTTTTTCATTAAAAAATTCCGATACATAAAATTTGACCATCGGACACTCACCTCTCTTTATTATCCCCCATAACCCTATTTTGAATCTCATCTGACCGCTTTTCAGACCTTGTCATTCCTTCCTTGCTCTTTCTCGTCTCCATCATCTTCACACTTGTCTATAATAAAAAAATGTTTATATATATATATATACTCACCTCTCTTTATTATCCCCCGTAACCCTATTTTGAATCCCGTCTGACCGCTTTTTAGACCTTGCCATTCCTTCCTTACTCTTCCCCGTCTCCGTCATCTTCACACTTGTCTATAATAAAAAAATGTTTATTTATATATATATATCTTGTTTCTAAATATGCAATTAGTGACCTTTAATTCTAACAACCCATCGTGCAAGAACCGTATAGATTTTCATTGATGAGCGAAAGGCTTGAGGAGATCTCCTATTAATACGCATTAAACCAAGATTTGTGGAGGGTTATATTATCCGTTTCGAGTGTTGATTTCAAAATCATGAAATGCCATTCGCACGTCATCGGGTTGGCAAGTTCACGAAACCTCCAATCCTTAATTGCCCTTCATCGTACCTGCCACCTTTTCACTTCTAAATATGCAATAAGTAAGCTTTACTGTTAACAACTTAACATGCAACACCCATAGAGATTGTCATTAATGAGCAAAAGGCTCGAGGAGCTTTCCCATTCATAAGAATTGAAACAACATTTTTGGAGAGTTATATTATCGCCTCCAACTGTTCATTTCAACCATCGTCTGGAGCAAACAAACGTTCTCATAAACCTATGGCATCAACTCGACAATAGTTTTGTGGAGATACACTAAACATCTTCGGGCACAAGGACCAGAACTTCTAGTGGTCCAGGGAATATTCTTATTACTCATCCCCTGCGGCCCATAACGAAGTAATTTGGACCTTTGGGATTGCTCGTGCAAGCTATGTCCCTGAATTTTTTGACTGTAAGGAACTGGTCTCTTGGTGCATCAATAAATTTATTTCAGACCAAAGAAGTATTCCACTGTGGGATCGCTCTTCTGTTTCTTTGTCGCCTCAGGTCTTCCACCAGATGTTAAGATTGTCGGAGCCAACATTGACGTTCAAAGAAGAAGATTCCAAACAGTTCCTAAGAAAACATAATAACGGTTTGGACCTCTTGCCCAAGTTCTTGGAAGACCCGATGGTAGTTTCTAAAGATATCACAAGCTTGCAGGTTAGTTCATTTAGAAATCCATTCTGGGAAATTGCCTGGCTTTTTACAAGAATAATGGGACATGAGTCCACAACAACTATTTCCCAGATGACTCTTTATATTTTGTATTTCACAATCAAGGAACAAAACATTTTTTATTGGGGCAAGTTAATTTCCCATGAAATCTATTCCCAATTGTCAAGATTCAAAAAGGAGAAGAAATATTATATGTCATCCTACTTAGTTTTTGTGATTGCACATTGCTGCCAGTTTCCAAAACTGTCTTTGTCCAAGAAGGTCAATTGGGAATTCAACCCAATAACATTCTGGTACTAGGCCTTGTGGAAGCACAAGGCCTCCCACTGTTTTTATGAGGTTTTTAATGGCTTTGTGTCTGTTTTCAAAGTTTTGTTGTTAGGAGAAGATGCTCCCCGCATATCTGACCAGGAAACCAGGTTTTTGGATAGGAAGGGGGCACTTGAACATATGGATAATTAGACTGTGATAAGAATTTTTGGCTCCAGGGAAAAACCTACTCTCCTTCCATGTCACATTATGGACAAAATTTTTGTTACAGAAGTAGCAAGGCAATACAACTACTGGTTGCATCTATTCCAAGAGAAAAGAAAAAAACAGTTCATTCCTCTGCCTTGGAAAGTTGGGGACTTCGTGTTGAGAAACGTCAACAAAATAGACGAATTTGCAACCCATTTCAACATCTTGAACCTAATATATGTTGAAAGCCTATGAAGGTTCAACCCCAATAATTGTTTTTTACAACATTTACAAACACTTCGCTTCAGAAATTCTTTTTTCAAAAAACACCTGACCGAAAAAAGAGACACTGATGACAACGTTCCTTCTTCTGATGTCGATGACCTAGACACACTACAAAGCACCACTGAATTGTGCAAGCAACAAGGAAAAGGCCCCGATGAGAAGAGTGTTCAATCGGCGGATAACACTCCCAAAAGTATGACATCCCAGAGCATCGCTCCAACGACCCACCACAACAAAAAAGCAACTCAGATTTCTTCAAACGAAGGAGGAGATAACGACCCTCCTCACCCAAAAATTGATAATTCTCACAAGCTTCCAATGGACAAGAAGAGAAAAAAAAAATGGGATAGGCAAAAAAGCCCAAAATTGAGAGTGAGAACATGGAACTTGAGCATGATCTAGATAGCCTATTCCGCTACCTTGATTAGCTTGGAGACGTGATCCAGCATAGTCATCCAATGGACATATCTGATACCGAAAATTTTGATGAAGGTGAATCTTTTAGGTTCGAGAGCATTGTTTTTTACATCCAGTCCAAAAAATTAAATATTGAAAAAAAAACACGTAAAAAATAAGAAAAACAAATCTCATTCAGAGATTAACCTTGCGAAAATGAGGCCGTCCCAAATCTGTCGACTTCACATAGCGACCGCGGATGCTCTTGATGATTCCATTGGAGGCATTGAGGCCGAGAATGCTAGACTGAAGGACCGGGTTAAGGAATTGGAAGAAGCTTTGATTCCTATGTCATTTCTTGCCAATCCTTTAGCAATAGCCATGCCTGCCACCCCTGTAGCCAAGTTAAAAGGATCCTCCATCCTCCTTGCATCGTGTAGAGGATATGTGAAGAATAATATCAAGAAAATAATGGAACTAATTACTGAGGCGTGGGAAACATCAAAAACCATGACTTCCCTTGGAACGAGGGAACATAATTTTCTCTAACATTTGCAGGCACATTTAAAAGATGAATAACATTTCTATTTAGACATGGTCCTTC
>JASDQU010106816.1:104934-123589 GCA_032191745.1 Picea mariana | reverse complement strand
CTTTGAGGCAATCTACCTGTCCGCAGGGAGATTTTCCTACAAAAAAAATTGGTGACTCTGTTGGTTTCATTGTCTCCAAAAATAGGATCCGGGTGGATCCCTTAAAGATCAAGGCCATTCTAGCCTTACCCCCACCTACCAACTTAACCCAACTCCAAAGTTTGCAAGGCAAAGCAAACTTCCTTCACCGTTTCATCTGCAACTACGCCGAGATAACTAAAGGATTCATGCGGTTACTGCAGAAGAACACCCCTTTTATCTGGGATGACACTGACCAACGATCATTCGATGCTCTCAAGCACGCCTTGACCCACGCTCCCTTGTTACACCCTCCGGAGTACACAAAGGACTATATCCTTTACTTGGCCACCTCCACTTCCACTATTGTGATGGTGTTAGTTTAGGAGGACCCCAATGGTGAAGAACATGTGATTTATTACCTGAGCAAGAGTCTATCTGGACTTGAACTCCGATATTCACATGTCGAGAAACTGGCTCTTGCAACCGTCATTGCTGTCCAGAGATTCCGCCATTACATCTTATTACGCACCACCACAGTGATCACAGACTCCAACCCCATGTACCAAGTCTTGACGCGTCAAGTACTTGGGGGAAAATATTCTAAATGGATCGTTATTCTTCAGGAATTCGATCTTGAGTTTACGAAGGCCAAGCCAAAAAATCCCTGGTGTTTGCAAATCTTATCTGTGCTCTCCCTCATGCCGATGAAAAAATTGAACCTAGAGATTCTCTCCTTGATGAATCTCTCTTCCTCATCAGCACCTCCGATCCTTGGTACAGAGACATTCTCCTCTACCTTCAAACCCAATGTTTTCATCCCAACATTTCTTGCGAAGAGCGTTGACACATTCATCACCACTCTTGCCATTATCTCATCATCGACGACACCTTGTATCACTGTGGTATTGAAACCATCCTTCGGCGATGTCTGATCCACAAGGAGGCTGAATGCATTTTGAATGATTGTCACCTTGGTGCCTGCGGAGGTCACCTTTCTGGGATGGCCACAGCCCAAAAAATCCTACGTGCCGGCTACTTTTGGCCCTCGATTTTCAAAGATTGCATTGAGGATGTCAAAAAATGCCCACCCTGCCAAGTCTTTAACAAGAAGGTACGCACCCACCCTACTGCGCTGCACCCCATTATCACCATCGGCCCCTTTGCCAAGTGGGGTATCGATTTCATGCAATGTAAACCTACCTCAGTCGGGGGGCATGGTTACATCATCATCGTCGTCGACTACGTCACCAAATGGGCTAAGGCTATGCCTACCTTCCTGAACAATGGTCGTACTGCAGCTCTGTTTCTTTTCAACCATATCATAATTTGTTTTGGTGTACCATGTGCCATTGTCACTGATCATGGTGCACACTTCAAAAACTAGATGATGAGCAAATTACATGTCAAATTGGGTTTTCTCCATGAAAACTCATCCCCTTACTACCCTCGGGCTAATAGACAAGTTCAGGCCATCAACAAAGTCCTAAAAACCATGATCCAATGCATGGTAGGGGAAAACAAGACATCATGGCATTTACAACTTTTCTCTGCTCTCCAGGCCTATCACACTTCTGTGAAAACCTCAACTGGATTTACTCCTTTCCAGTTGGTGTATGGCATTGAAGCTGTCCTACCAATCGAGTGCGAGATTCCATCACTCAAACTGAAAGTAGAACTCCTGCCCCATACTTCTACTGAAGAAGAACTATTCTTGTATCTATGCAAGCTGGACGAAACACATCGTGATGCTGCTCTCGTTAATGAGGCAAATCAAAAACGAATTAAGAGTCAATATGACAAATCCATCCACCCTCAGACTTTTGCAGAAGGAAACTTAGTCCTCGTTTATGACCAAGCTCATGATAAATTGGGGACATGAAAGTTAGAACCTCTGTGGCATGGTCCTTACACAGAGGTGCTTACGAACTAGTAGATCATGATGGAATTTCCTTGGGAGAGCCCCGAAACGGGCTTTACCTTAAAAAGTACTATGCCTAGATCACCTAGCATCTGTACTTTGTACATTATTGTATTTTAGTTTGGTGTGTCTATTTCTTTTGCGTGCTCGAGTCTTTACCTTTTCCACTCATGACTGTGCTTGTGTTTTCATGCGCAGATGACGTCTTCCTTTCCTATCTTTTTCGGGTTCGCGGATGGCGCTAGTCGACATACCCAGAATATTTCTTCAGCAGTATGGGTTATTTACCAATTTGATGAGGTGGTGAGTTCAAGAGGCATCTACTTAGGACCAACAACCAACAACATGGTAGAATATCACGTTGTCATTGGACTGTTGATCCAAGCCTCCTCCCTAGGTATCTCTTGTATCATTATTTACTTAGACTCCCAACTTGTGGTCTATCAACTCAACCGTATCTATGCTATCCGTAGTCCTATCCTCCTACGTCTCCACTTACAAGTTCGCCGTATTGAATGAATGTTCGATTACATTGAATATAGACACATTCCAAGAGAACTTAATAGTGTTTTGGATTCGTTAGCTAATTATATCATGGATCGGTATCTCGCCCACATATAAGATTTAAGGAAAGAAAAATTATACATTACATGTAAATTAAAACACATCACAGACATCATCATGTACAAGTCATTGGCACTGTAAAAACTCAAAACCATATATATATATATGGCATGAATGAAATGTTTTGATTACATCAAAAAGTATGTAGAAGAGAAAAATGTCGGGTCTTTAAACCCCTACAATGTCGCCTGAAAAGGCATACAAAAATATGATCACCAGAGAGACTCTAATCTCCTCGTACTACATTGTGCTGCGAGTAACACATCACCACGTGCACTACGCACCTCAATAGAGAATTGATATTCTATGGTACTCCCACAGTGTGCCTCTGCAGATGTAAAGGCACTTCCCCCCTCCATAAAGGAGGAATGCCCATCGTGAGGCCTTGGAGGTTTCTCTCAACCTCCCAGAGACCTATCACTGGTACTTCTGGATCTGCTGCAACCGGAATGCCCCCGCGACGTCCTGGTACCGGTATATCGGTCGGGCGCACTTCTCCCTTGTCTGCATGTTGGAAACAATACATCTGTTAAAAACTCTTCTACATACCCAAAAAAATATGTATACATCAAAAACTCAAAAAACAAAAACTAGACAAGGTATGGCTTAGTCTCTTACCTGACACATCCTAGTCTTCCCCTGTGGATAAAATCAAATCCATGATCCTGCGGAAATCTGCCTCAGCATAAGGGAAGTCCTCTATCCAAAGATACTACCATCTCATCCAGGCAAAGAAATCGCCAGTGAAACAGAACTTTGATTTCGCTACTAACCTTGGAGATAGACTAGCCCACCTCTCCATCCTTGGTTCATCCACTGGTCACACCGCCAGTGCTATCTGAGGCTGCATCTGGGGGATGTGCCCTAGAAAAAATGAGAGCAAAAACGAGCCGTAACCAAACTGTTTATGTCCCGTCCTGCACCGTGAAGCCTGTTCCTTCACATTTCAAAGGAACCTTGCACTCTAGTTGAACAGTGTTGGTTCCAAACACTGAACACCATAATCCACCTATGATCTTGATGCTAGATGCGTGCTAGTACTGCCCATCACGCTCGTGATGAAAAATAGTATGGATCGGAGGGGTAGCTCTCGAATATCCTTGATAGGGATTCTACCCCCTACCAGTCTTGCTCCTGGGATGCAGTGGCATGCCAGATACACGTCCACTTGCTCAGGTAGCACCCTCTTCCCAGAAAAAAATATGGGAACCCCTCTTTTCGAGAGGCTAGTCAAAAAATACACGTCTTCTAACTCAATGGTTAAAAGCTGGGTGCCAATCCGAAATCCTTGCTCTGCAACATCCCAGAGGCCGATCATATGCTCAAGCAATAGAATTTATTTCTTCATTTTTTGCAATTTGAAGAACTTTAGTAAGCCACAAGATCACAATGTGTCCCATGTGTGAGGACTCCGCAAGGCAGCTAAGTCATCCATCTCATGTTCTCTTTCTTTCCACTCAATCATAGTCACCGAAATCACCTACAAAACAAAAAAAAAAAAATTTTCATTATTCCAACGTTTTGGCAATTTCGACAATTTTTAAAAGCAATTTAAAACATGAAATATAAATGCCCACATCATTTAAAATGACCACACCCTCTTTTACAATCACCACGCCCTTCCTTATCCATTTAACATTCATCATATAACAATAAAAACGTTTAAAAAAATCAAAACGACTTCTTTATGGCTGCGTGGGTGTATGGAAGGATTTTTCATGGCTTCTTTACCAAAAACGACCCATCCAATCAACCATTTGGGTGTTGGCATCTTTTCCATCCTCCTCTAAAACATTTTTGCAAAAAGAATCCCCTTTTTTTCATCATTTTTAAAAGAGGCCGATTTTGATATTTTTGGGCAATTTAGGGCTTCATATTTTAAATTAAATGATGCTATTAAAATGAATGTTAAACCATGTGTTTGAAAGAAGAAGAGATGGACATATACCTGGTCCAAACGACAAGCAAAACGGTGAACCGTAGCTCTGACAGTGAACAAAACAAGATCCACCTCAAAATGATAATCTCCAATACTCCAAAATCCTTGTGCAAAATGAAATGGTAAATGGAATTTTCATTGTATTATTATTTATAAATTTTCATTTTTATAAGGTATATTCATTTTTGGGTTTCTCTAACAATGTAATGGCTTCACTAAACCCCTGGTTTGTACTTTTGGCATCGCAGGTTTCCTGGCAGTCCTGATGGGCTATTTACCTTGTCATGCTTATGAGCATAGTCTTATTTCATTCTTGAGCTCGAAAATATGAGAACGTAACTGGGTAAACTTTTATCTCTTTTTCGGACCCGTACGGATACACGAACACACAAAAAAGGAACCCCCCTGGAGTCTCCTTTAAACCCTTTTTAGACTCTCTAAATATGAAAAGATTGTCGAGTGACCTTGCTTCCTTTCACACTCGTTAAAAGGTCAGAAAGGGCGTCTTTCGAGCGATAGTTTATTTGTTTTTTGGTATCGTAAGACTACTGTACGAAAAAGGAACTGAGAGAGTTCTCTTTTAAGTGTTTTTCCAAACTCTATAATCCCGAAAAACCTTCGATTTTTATGTCTTTGGACTCGTTAAAGCACACATCGACAGACCCATATGGGACAGAACCCTTAGTTATTCTGGTTCGTTAAATAAAGGAAGAGGAACTTACCGAAGGTGAGTTATATTGAGCATTTGTTATCCTTCTAGAGCTCATTAAATAAAAAGAGGTACTCATCTATCTGGATGGGGGAAAAATTGAAAGGAGCAAGCCAAGCAGTCTCTTGAGAACATCATCTAGCAATTCTTATAGTCACCCTTGAACACAACACTTTGTCATTTGCACATATCATAATCCGCTGAACCTCTGCACTGAGCCAATCCTTGGAGTTCCTTTCACTCCTTTGGGCCACCCGACGCAAGTCACCGTATCCACTGCATAGTGTTGGTCCATGTCATGTTTTGTTGTTGTGCCTCAGTGTTCAAGGGAAGTATCTGCCTCTAGAGTCAGCCATCCCAAATATCTTACCTCAAAACCCGTGCCAGTCCATGTCCATTTGATCTACCAATTACATCTCTATGTCTGTTTCGTGTCATTGATGGGGGATGCATCGAGGCACTCCCTCGACGAGTCTATTCCTGTCGACTTCAACACATTATCCGGGAATCAGACTTAGAAACCAACTAGTACTTTGGGACCTTCATGCCTCAATGGCAGGCCTCCATACATTCGACAGTAGGTTTACATCATTGACCTCTGATCGGATGATTCCATGGGTGTTCGACCTCAGCTCATCTATTCACATTCATTATAATGTACTAAGGTACCTTGGGAATCATTGACATTAATGGTTATCTCCCTCGCACTTTTTAATGGTTCACACCATTGGCCGGTAATCAAGTGGTTTTTACCCTGTTCGATGTCAGGACATCTATTCACATGGTTAGAATCATACCACATTGGGATTGGTAAGAAGACCCTGGGTTGAGTAACCACTTTGATATATGCTTTGCTCAGGTTGCGAAGGAGTTTCTATTGGACAAAGAACACATACACTGTTACATAGATCCACTTTGTATTGGTCGTGGCTATGTCTTGTCATCTTGTAGATCCACTGTGTATTCTTCGTGGCTACGATCAGTCCGAGTCATCAGAGTATAGATCCACATTGTATTTTCAGTGGCTATACCTTCTTATCAATACAATTATGGATCCGCAGTGTATTTTATGGCAGCCATATCTTGCAAGTCTTGATCACCCAAGCATAGGTATGCCTGCCTTGGGTTTTGAAATATGTTATGATATTTGTTGGATGTTTGTGTGCAGCTTCCGTCAGGTTCTCCGAGTCTATACCCTTGCTTGAACATCTACAAAGAATTTCAGTTATCAATTCGCATCTTCTAACTTCATACTTTGGGGGGCAATCTATTACACGTCAAAATTACTCAACTGGATAAATGTCGCATGTTCCTCTCAACTGTCGTAAGTGTCACATCTTCCTTACAACTTTCGCAAGTGTCGCAAGTTGGTCACAAGTGTCGCAAACGTTGTTCAAGCATACTTCCATAACGATGACACTAAGGAGGCACTTAATACATCTCATACACTTGATCTGGAGAAGGGGAATTGATTAACTAAAGTCAAGGAACTCTTATCACCTGAGGAGAGCTCTGAAACAAGGGTTTGGAAGGTGAGCGCTCCTCTGCATCAGCCTTAGGAGCGTTGGTGCTCCCCTATAAGGTCTCAGGGAGCGTTATAACACTCATATGCCCCTTTGAAGGTGCGTTATCCATCCTTGGAGCGCTGGCACTTCCCTCAATCTTCCTAGGGAGCGCTACAACACTCTGATACCCCTTATGAGGGAGCGCTCTCTAATTTGAGGCAGTAGTTGGCCTGTTGAGGAGAAAAAGGGGAGGATCTCTCAAGTTTAGAAGATAGTTGCATTCGAATTCTTGGTTCCATTAGAAGATCCTTGATCTAAGGAGGGATTTCCTCAACTTGTTCTAAAGATAACTCAAGAGGTTAATCTCCTCTTAACCTATATAAGCAAGCTCTATGATGGTGAAAAGGGGAAGAATTGCTAGCATCAAACTTATGATCTCATAGGAAACACACAGTCAGCCAAAGAAGAGTGATCAGTGAAGCTGTTGTCATCCAAGTTGTGGATCTTTCAAGCAAGGGTTAGACGAAGGGGACTTGACGAAGTTGTCGCATTCGCATCTACGATTGTAAGTACTGCTGTCGTTATTCTCATTAATATGACACGCTTGTCCTGTTTCTTTCTAGTTTGTGTCTGATGTTACAAAAACTTATCATTGATAGATAGATCTATTTTCAAGCTAATATCAATAGAGTAGGAAGTGGTCGTATCTTATTTGTCTACAGGACTCAGCGAGGAGCAAAGGATTTGAGCTCAACTCGGAGCGTGCAGGAAAAAATGACGATAAAAAGGTACTTCTGTTCTCCTTCCTTCTCATGTATTAGTTTGTATAGATTTTGAAAGGAAGTCAGTGTCCACGTTAAGCATTTTCTGTCTTATATTTAGGGTCAAGCTCTTTGAGGCAATCTCCCTGTCCGCAGGGAGATTTTCCTACAACAATTGGTTGGAACAATTCTTGGGATTTTATGGTATTTGAACCTGTGACCTCAGGTTCGGGATATGCCTTGGTAGGGTTGGGCTAGCCAAACTGCCTACATAATGGAACTCACCCTTAAACCTTTCCATTTGTATTTGAGTTTGAACGATGGTGTGGTTCGGTCAGAAAAGGGATGGGGCCTATCCCCAACACTTGGCATAGTCACATACGACTTTACAATGTAACCATGGTCCATTGCTCTTGTGTTATGGCACATATAAGTGTTATCCCTCCTCCCGATCGCGTGGTGTATAACATGTGACCCGGTCCTATTGTTTGGGCATTGGAGTTTGGTTGTTAGCATGGGTTTTGGACCCTGGTCCCATTGATTGCGCTCTAAATCCAAGAGCTAGCAGAGGAAAGGCCATCGCACAACCCCTAGGGGGATGGCGCTTGGCCATATGGTTCCATATGACTATGTAAAAGGGGCCAACGCACATGGAGATAAGCCCTAAGCCACATGGATGAGCCCAAGGTGACCAAGAGCCCTAGAAAAAGGGTTTGCACCCAAATTGTGTGCTAAAGTGGGTTTAAAACTTTAATATAAATATTTTTAAATGGATTTTTAGTAGATTTGAGGGATTTTGGGCCCTTTTTGAGTCCAGATCTTTGGGGGAAGTTGGGAGATGGTTACCAACTTCAGATCTATATAAACCAGGGATTATTGAGGCCATGGGAGGAGATTCATAATAGGTTTATGCTGAAGATTTTCTAAGCCAAATCCATTTTATGCAGGGAAGTTGTTGAGGAGCACAACTTTGTGGGCCATTTATGGGAGCTTCGGTCATCTGATTTCAGTGTCGTTTCTTCTGTTGGGTTCTTGTGATTTGGTAGAACACAACCAGATCATTTTTGTAACATTTTGGCATGATTATGATGTCCTTTTAAACATTCTAACAAAAATAAGAAAGCCTTACTCACTGAGACAAAGGCCCAGAGATGTAGGCGAGATTGTAGAACTTCGTTATCACATTGGTGTTTATGGTTTGCTGTTGTTTATGATTTATTTCAGATCTGTATATGTGCATATGGCTGTAATGTTTCTTCTATAATTCTTTCTCTTTCATTCAACTTCCTAATTGGTTAATTAACACATGCATAATAACTCAACCATTGTCGTGTAAAAGATCTTTTTGGATCATCTTCCTTAGCAACGATTATTTGAGTTAGCAAGAATTCCCTTCTCTTTGCTTGTTTTTCCAACTCTACCACCCTTGCATCTTTATTTTGATTTGGTTGGTCATAGTGCCTAGCTCCACTTGTTTTACACTAAGGTTTTCCATTACCTTAGTTAATCCTTCTTCTAGATTTGTTAAGGTGTATTGCTCTATCCTTGACTTTGGTGTTTGTATCAACTGAGCTTGTTGATTTATATGGGTCCCATTTCAGTTTTGTAGCATCTAATTTTCCTGTAACCTTGTTAAGGGATTCTTTATTTCAACTGGCTAGTGATAGAGCTCCTGTTTTTCCTACAACTTTGGGGTTTGCACATGTTGGGATTAAAGAAGGTTTAACCCTTTTTTCAAAACCTTGATTTCAGTATCCTTCTATTTCACCAATTCTCCCAAAACAATGGGGTTTTTAGGGTCTATACCTAGAGCTATGATATTCTTTTTAGTTTCCACTATATTTGTTTGGTTTTCCTTGGTGGGAATATTCTCATGCTTTAGTTGTCTGTTATATTTTTGCACCATTTCCCTCATATTCCTTTCACTAGAAGAGGAATGAAGTACCCCTTTGTACAACATGTCACATTCCTATTGATTCAAGTTAATTATGTTGGTGAGTTGAATATTTCCTTGCTTGAGTTTGATCTAAGTTTTCTTATAGTTTGCTGAGGAAAGGGGTTTTGGAACCTTAGACTCCAACAAGGAAAAAATGGAGTTGCTTTGTTGATAATCCACTGCTATTAGCAACTTTTTCCGGGTTGTCTCTCCAACTACTTAGGGGTACATATCCTTTTTCATCTCCTGATTTGTAAACTGCTGTGGATATTACACTGGAACAATTCGTCACAATGGATCTATTAAAATACTGAAATATTTACAATTAAGGTTTTTTTCCCTTCAAATCTCTAAAATATTTAGCTATTGTTTTTTTGCTTATGCATTTAATATATAAAATGTGGAAAATAGAAAACATTAAAATACAATCACACCATCCACAAATAAACACAATATATGACCTAGGAAACCCAATACAGGAGAAAACCCAGCTAGAAGTTGAGGCTTCTTTGATCTCTTTTCTATGGTATAGAATTGATGCAAGTACAAAGAAAGAGGCACTCTCCATGGATTTTCCTTTGAACTGTGGCCTGTATGGATACTACATAATCTCTCCTTTTTTATGCTCTTAGAATACCACTCTCAAATGTTCTTCTCAACTATGGAACAAGATAAATTGCAAAATAATGGAAGGTCTTCTCCTCCTAGTGGCCTAGTATTTAACATAGTTTAATAGCCATCTGGGGGTAGGTTTTTGAATTCCTCAAAACTAAATTGTAATAGGTTTTTGGACCTTCTAAAAGAAGCAACTTGGAAGATCACAACCTTTAGCTGGTTGGGGAAACAAAAATAAAATTGACATCATTAGTAGGCGATGAATTATCGAAAGTCCCCATGAAATATGGAAACAATCTGACACCTAAGTTGATGGTACTTGGCTGTGGGTTGTCAATCATCAGAACCCTGGATGCCCCCAATGAAGGGTCAGGATGGGATAAGGATAAATGATCAATGATTATGATCTGACCTTTGCGAGGAAAACATAAGACCCAAAAAATGGTGGATACAACCATTGTCATAACGTAGGTCCAACTCCGCCCGAACAAATTATTGTAGTCGAGAAGCACATTGACTACTTCTACTTCAACACACACGGGTTTTCCTTCCAAATACATGGGGAAGGATGGAATTATGTCGTGTGGTCTAAAAGATCAACCGTCAAACATGGTTAGCAACGTGGGAGACGAAGACAACTCAGGTTGGCCAATTTCCTTCCAACTTGCCAATGAAATCATGCAAGTTGAGGCACTGTCATCAACCACTGTACGGAAAATGTTCCATGTTAATGATTTCATGGCATACACCACTACTATTTGGAAAACAACCTGGTGAGGAAGATGAAGTTTATAATCTGTAGGGTAAAAAAAATCATTCCTGAGTTAGTAGTCTTGACCGGTCCCAAGGAAGACTACAATGCTTTCCTCTGTGAGGGGAAACTTTGGAGGACTTCTAGCAGACATTGCATAAGGAGTTTATACCAAATCCTCCACGATGGAGTAATTATGAGAAGCCCTTCTGTTCAGGTTGTGAGAATCCTTTTTAAATGCACCCTTAGGGGTGCAAGTCATAGTTTCTCCCATAGTCTTCTCAATTTGAAGAGGAGGTAGTGGGTTGGAGGCTTATTTTCCCTTCTCAACATATTTTGGCATTATGTAATTATGAGCCCTAGTCTGTAGATGAGCATTAGACTTCATCATATAAACATTTTTGACTTTGTTTTTAGTATTAGGTGTGGGGGCTCCTTGATTCTCCCCAAACACATTCGTGGATGATGAAGCTTGAGCCAAATTTTCCCCTTGTGGAAAGGGTTTGTTAACATGGCAGAATGTTGTCCTGCCAATAGATTTTGGGATTCCTTAAGATGAGGGAATTGGTGAGTCAAGTGGTCGTCCGTGAAAAGATTACACAAAAACTTCACCTTCCTCTTTTTATTTTTTCCCTTGCCAACATTATTTGCAACCTTCTTATCCCCCTTATCCTTCTTGTTTTTATATTTTCTGTTTCCCTCAGATTGTTGGTTACCCTTGGCATTCTTCGATTGCACACTGTGTACATCCAACGTTTGGGATACGTGGGTAGCCAAACTAGGAGTTTGGCTGGCCAAAATCTTTTGAATCAATAACTGCTATAATTGATTTGTCAACTGATTAGTGGGATTTCTCTGTGATGAGATTACTATGCCATCGGAATAAGGCCCATACTTCTATTTGGTCTTGTTGAAAGTCGAATATGGTGTGTCGGGCAGGTTCTCGTACAACATATCGGATTGAGAGTAAATCAAATCCAGTTGTTGAGCTCTCATGATAGCCTCTTCTTTGGAAAAAACCATGAATTTTGTGACATCTTTGGATACACAAGGAACCAAGGAATTTAGGAACCACTCGAGGAAAAATGTGGGAGGGAACTTAACTTTGATCAATATCTTTTGTCGACGCCATTCTCAGATGTGATCCGAGATATGGACGGATTTTTTTTGCTCGGAGTTGGCCAGCAACTTGGTGCCGACATCGTATCTTACCGGTAACTGGAAATGGTTTAAGCTGAAAACCATAGCCAGGTCATTAAAGTAAGCATACTTTGATCTATGGAGCTCGATATACCATTTCATGGAACCCCCTATAAGAGTTCATTGAAACAAAAACAACTGAATGGAGTCATCCTTTAACAAGTTGGATGAACACTATAAATGAAATGTCGTAACATGATCACCTGGATCCTTGCCAGGCTTTCCTTTAAACTTATGGATGTCCGAGGGAAACTTAGTCAGCATGGGGGCCAACCCGGATCATGATAGATTGGGTCATTCAAAAGTCTCGACAAGTCTAGAAAATGCATATTTTGCAAGAAAGGTAGTCTAGGTTATGGTGGATTCAAATGAAAAGAGGGGCCTGGATTTTCGCTGGCACCAAGTTGCTAGAAAAAATTTGACTATTGGATAGGGTTTTGGTAGAAACCATGGTGGCCCTGGCTAGTAAAAGGAGTTTGTGCTTGATTATGCATCACCAACTGATTCCTGTAGTTGGATGACATGCCTTGTGTAGGGATTTATCCCTACACAGTATTCCAACGACCTTGGTTGGGGATGCCCCCAGTTGACCCTCCTAGCATAGGTATTGAACCATGCCTGAGGTTCCATTGAGTGTGGGAGGGGTTTCTTCTGATCAACATCCCTTGTGAAGGAAATGATCCCTACTAGGGATTTCCAAGACCTTGTGAGGAGTAAATTCCTGTCATTGCTCCTTGTGAAGGAATGAAACCTTGCATAGGATTTTGTTGACCAAAAATGGGGTTTCCCTCTATTGAGAAAGCAACCGATGAGAAACAATTATTTTCAAATGCATTGAACAAAGAAACAAGCATGGACCCTACCTGAGTCATATAGGACCAAGGTCCATGACTCCCCCCAATGAACAAAATAGAGTTAGTGTTAAGCCCGATCGACTGCTAGAAATAACCTCCGAGCAAAGGGTACAGAGGAGGGATATGAACCCCACCGTAAGGAATAGCGTTAATCGGGGCAGTTGTGCCCACAACAGATCCTTGTAAGGGATAATTAAATCTCCCTACCCCCTGACCAACAATCTATAGAGTAGAGTAGGTTAGGATTGAACTAGAGTCAAAACCTAACATCCCATAAGAAAAGACAATGCCAAACACTTTCTGGATATAGGGAACAATGGTCAGAGTCATTGAAGGTATTGTTCCACTGCCCGAAGTAGTGGACGTCTAGACAACCGTAGTCCTAATAGGTGGAGGTTGGGGAGGAGGCATGAAACCCTCTCCCACGACAATAGAAATGGGAGTATGAGAACTCCCAAAAGAGGTAGAATTAGTTGCTTCCATTTCCACTCATCTAATAAACTGAAAATCAGGTGAAGTCACCTTAGGAGGGACTATCTAAATAAGAAGCGGCACTAATAATTCGATGATTGGAGGGTTTGCGGGCCTGAATCCTTTAGCTTTGACGTAAGAAACATTGGACTCCTCTGGTTGACAAAAGTATTCTCTAGTATTTGGCTCAGGTACAGTTTTCGGTGGCCCGACCACTTCAAATGAACCTTATTGATCTATCCTACGCCTCAGCGGTGGTGAAGATGGCTCCAAAGTAACTAGTGGCAGGCCTTGAAGCCTACGTGAATGGTGGAGTTGTTGATATTCCACCTTGTTAAATGATCAACCGACACTCTAAGGTTGATCTAGAATGAAACACAGAGCACACACTACAAAGTTCATAACGACAAATCAAGAAAACAACTGACTGGAAGGAGGAAAAATTATGTCAATCGACATTAGAGAAACTTATCGGTGTAAGTGTAACTCGAACACAGAAACACCCTCCGGGTATAATCTGCAAAGTGCGATCCAAAATATACCCTAGGTACTGCAATATACCCCGCAGTCACCCATGTAAGTACCTAAATACAAGAAACTAGGTTGTCAGCTCGTAGTTAGTCACCAGGTGGGTACATTCGACAGTCAGGCTGATCGTAATGAGAAGGATAACAAAGTCCGAAGCCTTTCAAGGGTACTAAAGGAAAATGTTCCAGAAGACAATTGAGGATATCGAATGGATTCAAGGTCCACAAGGCTTCGTAGTCAAATGAAATTAGTTTAAATCCCAAGAATGACCCTCAATATACAATCCCCACTACACTCGCTCCAGCTTTGGAGGGGTTATCTCCTCTACCTTTCCTCATGCAACCTCGTATTTAGCCCATGTATTAGAGGGGAGTCTCGACTTATTCTTACAAAATTGGACTCTAACACTCCCTACCATAGAATCTTATGTTTGTTTAAGTGACCTTGATGAGTTTCCTCTCCACACCTATTTCAAGGCCCTAGAGCCTGGACTACTTGGTGAACCATGCAAACAAAATTCTAGTCGATTTTAAGTGGCTTGATTTACTCAAAAGGTTACGAGCATGGAACTTATGGTGTTTTCAAGAGACGAAAGAGAAGAAATAAAATCTTTAGAGAATTTGAGCAAAAGAAAACTAGGTTCTACAATTGAAAAATGGATTTTAATATTTGCAAATGAAAACTTTTCGAAATATAGTCCAAGATCCGAAAATGCAAAAAGTTTCCTAGAATGCGCTTTTCATTTTACAATGAAATGCAAACTACTAAAATTTCAAGGAAATAGAAAAGAAGGAACTTTGGAAATAAAACTTTTTTCTTTTGTAATAAACAACCTATGCTACAACTACCAAGCAAAAATGCATAACTAAATGCAACAATTTTTGATTTTTTGAATGCTTAGAAAATAAAATCACAAGTAAATGATACTTTTTCATTTTTTCAAAGCACAAACAAGATAAAGAGAAAATAAACCCAATACTAACACAGGCCCTAAACCATTGCTTGAACGCAGGGATTCACTGGAATCCAAAGGAGGATCTAACACTTATAAGTTCACCCTAAACCTTCAAAGAAAACACAAGAAAGTAAAGAAACAACATGTGTTCTTTACAAAGTGAAAGATAAATTGAATATTAAACCCAACCAAAAAAAATTGACAGAGAGCCTGAAGAGTTCAATAAGGCCTAAGAAGCACAAAGCTTCTTTCCGGGAAAGAAAAAGTCTTTTTTTTTTAACCTTCCAAAACACAAAGATGCATGTTGTGCACAAGCATCCTATGTATGTATGTAGGCTATATACTATGCAGACCACGTATGTACATGTGCTATACATAGGACATGGTGCATACACCTATGCAAACTTTCAAAACAGAAAAAGGTTTGGACAACCAACTGGGCAGGGAAGGAAGGTAGGCACCTGGAAGGTGACCAGAGACCCTAACTAACTTAGTAAAGTTGGAAAACTAAAAAAGAAACTGAAAAAATCAAATCAAACCAAAATGTCCCACTAAGACCCTAGGGCGAATCCCTAGTGGAGTCTCTAATTCTGCAATGGGGAAATCCCCCTAAACTGGGTCTAAGGAACAGGCAGAGCGATAAATCCCTTAAAATATTGATCTACCTTTAATCTAACCCAAAACAATCTAAACTAAGTGTCGAGAGAGAGAGGAAAGAGAGGGTTAACGATTGCAACTTCAATCCTTATGGTTGGAGTTGATCTCTTTTTCTTGTTGTCACCTCCTAGATCAAATATCTCCTCCCAAAGATGACTTGCAAGGGGTTAGGAATACAATGCAATAACACATAGAATCTCTAATAATCACTTTAAAAGTCTAGACACAACTATGAATGTGTTGATTAAGGTTGGTTGTCATTGATGTCAACCTTTGAAGAAAGCCCTATAGCACAAGGTTTGGGTAATAGACCCAAGATTTTTTGATGTGAAGATGACTCATTATTGTCTTGTCATGTTTGATAATAAGTAAAAATGGATGAACTCCAAAGTGGTTCCCTTATGGTGAAATCCCTCACGGGAAGACACTTTGCGGAGTGAGAGAATCCATGCTTATTTGAGGAATAATGAGATGAATCACAGTGAATTTGTGAGTGAAACTATCCTAGATGGATAGTTCTTGTCATGCCATTTCTGGTGGTATGTGGAACATCACATAACTCCTCACGGTTAGAGAGTTATGACCATATGAAGTTGGAGAACCCTCATGAGTCTTTTAGAAGCCCCCAAGAGTCAAAGTGCTTTGCAAAAAGAAATTATTTTAAATGAAGAATCCCTAAAATAAGGAAAGTGTAAGGCTACATAAAGATATAAATAAGAGACAAATCTCACTCATAAAACACACTTGTACACATTTTATATCTATTTTCTTTTGTAAAGCTTCTTGTAAATACTTGTGGATACATTTGAAGTGGCGAACATTTGAGGTAGCACGAAGGGTTGACGACAAAATTCTTGGAGTTACAACAAAACCCTATTTTCTGAGGTGTACGTGGGTTGTTTGTGTACAAGGTGCATACATGCTGAGTTATATGCAGGCTGTCTGTGTACAAGGTGCGTACATGCTGAGTTATATGCAGGTTGTCTGTGTAGAAGGTGCATACACGCTGAGTTATACGTGGGCTGACAATGTATTAGGGCATGTACATGTTGGTAAATCCATGGAAACTTGAAGAGATGAAGATGCAGAGGTTCTAGATTCTAAGATCAAGCTCCCAGGAAGGTCTAAAGTGCTCAGATACATCAGATCCATCCATTGGTTCAAAAGGTATGTCTTATTTCTATGAATAGTTGGATTTTGATGTATGCATGAGGAATGTAAATGGATATTTGAGAATTCTCCCTAGAGAGACTAGTAACTACATGGGATCTTCTGTATAAGTAAGATATATAGAAATACGATGCTGATATATTTATCATTGATACTTCTTGTTGAGGCACATCTTGTATTTCTTGGCATATGGCTAAGGATATTTATGGTACATGGTTGAGAGCTTGTATTTGTGTAGTGGTTGATGTATTGAGAAGTTGAATATCAGAAAGGGTGTGATGACTAAGATCATGTGAGGGATATTATACTTTTTCATGATTACACATACCTATGATTAGAGAGAGACATACTTGCCTTGAGTAAAGGTTATGTATGAGGATGCATGCACATGATACAGTTACAATCTAGATACAGTGATAGGTTACATATCTATGTGAAAGAAGTTACAGAAGGTCAGAAGTTTTCAAGAAAAGGGAAACCCTAGTTTTCAGAAGGCATACGTAGGCTGCATAACAGATAGGGTGCGTACATATGTGGGCTGCATAACAAATAGGGCGCATAAAAAATAGGGCACATACATACATGGGATGCATCACTACTGGTCATGTACATGTTGTATATTGGTAGATACATGTTCAGTTCAGGTACAAATTGATTACAGGGAAGTTGTATAGATTGGATACAGGTCAATGGTATGGGTTGATATAGTTGTACAACAATATATCTCACATTTACAGGTTGACAATGGTTCCATCATTCTACTTCAGGGTGTCAGGATGGGGCAAGGACATGGGGTTGTAGCCACCTTTCGATTGTAGCTGGAGAACTTAGGGGGATGTATCCTCCTTTTGGTTGTAGCCAAAGAATTGGGTAGTTGGAGCTTCCCTTAGGTTGTAGCCTGAGAAACTAGGGGGTTAGAGCCTTCTTCTAGTTGCAGCTGGAAAACAAAGAAATTTGGTGCTTCCAATGAATGTAATTCTTCAATACATATAAGAAAAAACATTCCATGGTTTTCTCCTGATTTGGGTTTCCATGTAAAACACTGGTGTACTGTGTATGTGCGTGATTGTTCATTTCTTATTTCTCATTATTGGATAATAATTCTACATTGATATAACACTTGGATTATTTGGAGAAAAAGGATTATAATTATGTTATTACTGATTCACCCCCCTCTCAGTAATCCAACAACAAGCGAAAGAGATTGAATCCAACCATAAGGATTAATGTTGCACTCATTAACCCTCTCTTTCCTCTCTCTCTCTCATCACTTAGTTTATATTCTTTTGGGTTATATTAAAGGTAGATCAATATTTTAAGGAAGTTATCGCTCTGCCTATTCCTTAGACCCAGTTTAGGGGGATTTCCCCATAGTAGAATTGGCGACTCCACTAGGGAGTCTCTCTGAGGTCTTAGTGGGAGATTCTGGGCACACGGGTTATATACTATGCAGATCGCGTATGTACATGTGCTATGCAGAGGACATGGTGCATACAGCTATGCAAACATTCAAAAAAGAAATTTTTTTGGACAACCAACTGGGTAGGGAAGGACGGTAGGCACCTGGAAGGTGACCAAAGACCCTAATTGACTTAGTAAACTTGGAAAACTAAAAAAGACACTGAAAAAATCAAATAAAAAAAAATCTCCCACTAAGACCCTAGAGAGACTCCCCAGTGGAGTTGCCAATTTTGCTATGGGGAAATCCCCCTAAACTGGGTCTAAGGAATAAGCAGAGCAATAACTCCCTTAAAATATTGATCTACCTTTAATCTAACCCAAAAAATATAAACTAAGTGACGAGAGAGAGAGGAAAGAGAGGGTTAACAAGTGCAACTTCAATCCTTATGGTTGGAGTCGATCTCTTTCGCTTGTTTTCACCTCCTAGATAAGAGATATCCTCCCAAAGATGACCTGCAAGGGGTTAGGAATACAATGCAACAACACATAGAATCTCTAATAATCACTTTAAAAGTCTAGACACAACTATGAATGCTCAAATTAACAAGAATACGTAAACATAGGGTTTTGGGACAAGGAT
>JASDQU010106816.1:93658-104884 GCA_032191745.1 Picea mariana | reverse complement strand
TCTACTTCAACACACACGGGTTTTCCTTCCAAATACATGGGGAAGGATGGAATTATGCCGTGTGGTCTAAAATATCAACCGTCAAACATGGTTAGCAATGTGGGAGACGAAGACAACTCAGGTTGGCCAATTTCCTTCCAACTTGCCAATCACATCATGCAAGTTGAGGCATTGTCATCAACCACTGTACGGAAAATGTTCCATGGTAATGATTTCATGGCATACACCACTACTATTTGGAAAACGACCTGGTGAGGAAGATGAAGTTTATAATCTGTAGGGTAAAAAAAAATCATTCCTAAGCTAGTAGTCTTGACCGGTCCCAAGGAAGACTACAATGCTTTCCTTTGTGAGGGGAAACTTTGGAGGACTTCTAGCAGACATTGAATAAGGAGTTTATGCCAGATCCTCCACGATGGAGTAATTCTGAGAAGCCCTCCTGTTCAGGTTGTGAGAATCCTTTTTAAATGCACCCTTAGGGGTGCAAGTCATAGTTTCTCCCATAGTCTTCTCAATTTGAAGAGGAGGTAGTGGGTTGGAGGCTTATTTTCCCTTCTCAACATATTTTGACATTCTTTAATTATGAGCCCTAGTCTGTAGATGAGCATTAGACTTCATCATATAAACATTTTCGACTCTATTTTTAGTATTAGGTGTGGGGGCTCCCTGATTCTCCCCAAACACATTCGTGGATGATGAAGCTTGAGCCAAATTTTCCCCTTGTGGAAAGGGTTTGTTAACATGGCAAAATGTTGCCCTGCCAATAGATTTTGGGATTCCTTAAGATGAGGGAACTGGTGAGTCAAGTGGTCATCCGTGAAAAGATTACACAAAAACTTCACCTTCCTCTTTTCATTTTTTCCCTTGCCAACATTATTTGCAACCTTCTTATCCCCCTTATCCTTCTTATTTTTAGATTTCCTGTTTCCCTCAGATTGTTGCTTACCCTTGGGATTCTTCGATTGCACACTGTGTACATCCAACTTTTGGGATACGTGGGTAGCCGAACTAGGAGTTTGGCTGGCCAAAATCTTTTGAATCAATAACTGCTATAACTGATTAGTCAATTGATTAGTGGGATTTCTCTGTGATGAGATTACTATGCCATCGGAATAAGGCCCATACTTCTATTTGGTCTTGTTGAAAGTCGAATACGGTGTGTCGGGCAAGTTCTCGTACAACATATCGGATTGAGAGTAAATCAAATCTAGTTGTTGAGCTCTCATGATAGCCTCTTCTTTGGAAAAAACCATGAATTTTGTGACATCTTTGGATACACAAGGAACCAAGGAATTTAGGAACCACTCGAGGAAAAATGTGGGAGGGAGCTTAACTTTGATCAATATCTTTCGTCAATGCCATTCTCAGATGTGATCCAAGATATGGACGGATTTTGTTTGCTCGAAGTTGGCCAGCAACTTGGTGCCGACATCGTATCTTACCGGTAACTGGAAATGGTGTAAGCTAAAAACCATAGCCAGGTCATTAAAGTAAGCATACTTTGATCTATGGAGATCGATATACCATTTCACAGCACCCCCTATAAGAGTTCGTTGAAACAAACACAACTGAATGGAGTCATCCTTTAACAAGTTGGATGAGCACTATAAATGAAATGTCGTAACATGATCACCTGGATCCTTTCCATGCTTTCCTTTAAACTTATGGATGTCCGAGGGAAACTTAGTCAGCATGGGGGCCAACCCGGATCATGACAGATTGGGTCATTCAAAAGTCTCGACAAGTCTAGAAAATGCATATTTTGCAAGAAAGGTAGTCTAGGTTATGGTGGATTCAAATGAAAAGAGGGGCCTGGATTTTGGTTGGCACCAAGTTGATAGAAAAAATTTGACTATTGGATAGGGTTTTGGTAGAAACCATGGTGGCCCTGGCTAGTAAAAGGATTTTGTGCTTCATTATGCATCACCAACCAATTCCTGTAGTTGGATGACATGCCTTGTGTAGGGATTTATCCCTACACAATATTCCAACGACCTTGGTTGGGGATGCCCCCAGTTGACCCTCCTAGCATAGGTATTGAACCATGCCTGAGGTTCCATTGAGTGTGGGAGGGGTTTATTCTGATCAACATCCCTTGTGAAGGAAATGATCCCTGCTAGGGATTTCCAAGACCTTGTGAGGAGTAAATTCCTGTCATTGCTCCCTGTGAAGGAATGAAACCTTGCATAGGATTTTGTTGACCAAAAATGGGGTTTCCCTCTATCGATAAAGCAACCGATGAGAAATATTTATTTCCAAATGCACTGAACAAAGAAACAAGCATGGACCCTACCTGAGTCATATAGGACCAAGGTCCATGACTCCCCCCAATGAACAAAATAGAGTTAGTGTTAAGCCTGATCGAATGCTAGAAATAACCTCCGAGCAAAGAGTACAGAGGAGGGATATGAACCCCACCGTAAGGAATAGCGTTAATCGGGGAAGTTGTGCCCACAACAGATCCTTGTAAGGGATAATTAAATCTCCCTACCCCCAGACCAACAATCTATAGAGTAGAGTAGGTTAGGATTGAACTAGAGTCAAAACCTAACATCCCATAAGAAAAGACTATGCCAAACACTTTCTGGATATAGGGAACAATGGTTAGAGTCATTGAAGGTATTGTTCCACTGCCCGAAGTAGTGGACGTCTAGACAACCGTAGTCCTAATAGGTGGAGGTTGGGGAGGAGGCATGAAACCCTCTCCCACGACAACAGATATGGGAGTATGAGGACTCCCAAAAGAGGTAGCATTAGTTGCTTCCATTGCCACTCATCTAATAAACTAAAAATCAGGTGAAGTCACCTCAGGAGGGACTATCTAAATAAGAAGCGGCACTAATAATTCGATGATTGGAGGGTTTGCGGGCCTGAATCCTTCAACTTCGAGGTAAGAAACATTGGACTCCTCTGGTTGACAAAAGTATTCTCTAGGAGTTGGCTCAGGTACAGTTTTCGGTGGCCCGACCACTTCAAATGAACCTTATTGATCTATCCTATGCCTCAGCGGTGGTGAAGATGGCTCCAAAGTAACTAGTGGCAGGCCTTGAAGCCTACGCGAATGGTGGAGATGTTGATATTCCACCTTGTGAAATGATCAACCGACACTCTAAGGTTGAGCTAGAATGAAACACAGAGCACACACTACAAAGTTCATAACGAAAAATCAAGCAAACAACTGACTGGAAGGAGGAAAAATTATGCCAATCGACATTAGAGAAACTTATCGGTGTAAGTGTAACTCGAACACAGAAACACCCTCCGGGTATAATCTGCAAAGTGCGATCCAAAATATACCCTAGGTACTACAATATACCCCGCAGTCACCCATGTAAGTACCTAAAAACAAGAAACTAGGTTGCCAGCTCGCAGTTAGTCACCAGGTGGGTACATTCGACAGTCAGGCTGATCGTAATGAGAAGGATAACAAAGTCTGAATCCTTTCAAGGGTACTAAAGGAAAATGGTCCAGAAGATAATTGAGGATATCGAATGGATTCAAGGTCCACAAGGCTTCGTAGTCAAATGAAATCAGTGTAAATCCCAAGAATGACCCTCAATATACAATCCCCACTACACTCGCTCCAGCTTTGGAGGGGTTATCTCCTTTACCTTTCCTCATGCAACCTCGTATTTAGCCCATGTATTAGAGGGGAGTCTCAACTGATTCTTACAAAATTGGACTCTAACACTCCCTACCATAGAATCTTATGTTTGTTTAAGCGACCTTGATGAGTTTCCTCTCCACACCTATTTCAAGGCCCTAGAGCCTGGACTACTTGGTGAACCATGCAAACAAAATTCTAGTTGATTTTAAGTGGCTTGATTTACTCAAAAGGTTACGAGAATGCAACTTATGGTGTTTTCAAGAGACGAAAGAGAAGAAATAAAATCTTTAGAGAATTTGAGCAAAAGAAAACTAGGTTCTACAATTGAAAAATGGATTTTAATATTTGCAAATGAAAACTTTTCGAAATATAGTCCAAGATCCCAAAATGCAAAAAGTTTCCTAGAATGCGCTTTTCATTTTACAGTGAAATGCAAACTACTAAAATTTCAAGGAAATAGAAAAGAAGGAACTTTGGGAATGAAACTCTTTTCTTTTGTAATAAACAACCTATGCTACAACTACCAAGAAAAAATGCATAACTAAATGCAACAATTTTTTATTTTTTGAATGCTTAGAAAATAAAATCACAAGTAAATGATACTTTTTCATTTTTTCAAAGCACAAACAAGATAAAGAGAAAATAAACCCAATACTAACATAGGCCCTAAACCATTGCTTGAACACAGGGATTCACTGGAATCCAAAGGAGGATCTAACGCTTATAAGTTCACCCTAAACCTTCAAAGAAAACACAAGAAAGTAAAGAAACAACACGGGTTCTTTACAAAGTGAAAGATAAATTGAATATTAAACCCAACCAAAAAAAATTGATAGAGACCCTGAAGAGTTCAATAAGGCCTAAGAAGCACAAAGCTTCTTTCCGGGAAAGAAAAAGTCTTTTTTTTTAAAACCTTCCAAAACACAAAGATGCGTGTTGTGCACAAGCATCCTATGTATGTACGTAGGCTATATACTATGCAGACCACGTATGTAAATGTGCTATACATAGGACATGGTGCATACACCTATGCAAACTTTCAAAACTGAAAAAGGTTTGGACAACCAACTGGGCAGGGAAGGAAGGTAGGCACCTGGAAGGTGACCAGAGACCCTAACTGACTTAGTAAATTGGAAAACTAAAAAGGAAACTGAAAAAATCAAATCAAACCAAAATGTCCCACTAAGACCATAGAGAGAATCCCTAGTGGAGTCTCCAATTCTGCAATGGGGAAATCCCCCTAAACTGGGTCTAAGGAATAGGCAGAGCGATAAATCCCTTAAAATATTGATCTACCTTTAATCTAACCCAAAAAAATCTAAACTAAGTGACGAGAGAGAGAGGAAAGAGAGGGTTAACGATTGCAACTTCAATCCTTATGGTTGGAGTTGATCTCTTTTTCTTGTTGTCACCTCCTTGATCAAATATCTCCTCCCAAAGATGACTTGCAAGCGGTTAGGAATACAATGCAACAACACATAGAATCTCTAATAATCACTTTAAAAGTCTAGACACAACTATAAATGTGTTGATTAAGGTTGGTTTTCATTGATGTCAACCTTTGAAGAAATCCCTATAGCACAAGGTTTGGGTAATAGACCCAAGATTGTTTGATGTGAAGATGACTCATTATTGTCTTGTCATGTTTGATAATAAGTAAAAATGGATGAAATCCAAAGTGGTTCCCTTATGGTGAAAGCCCTCACGGGAAGACACTTTGCGAAGTGAGAGAATCCATACTTATTTGAGGAATAATGAGATGAATCACAGTGAATTTGTGAGTGAAACTATCCTAGATGGATAGTTCTTGTCATGCCATTTCTGGTGGTATGTGGAACATCACATAACTCCTCACGGTTAGAGAGTTATGACCATATGAAGTTGGAGAACCCTCATGTTTCTTTTAGAAGCCTCAAAGAGTCAAAGTGCTTTGCAAAAAGAAATTATTTTAAATGAAGAATCCCTAAGATAAGGAAAGTGTAAGGCTACATAAAGATATAAATAAGAGACAAATCTCACTCATAAAACACACTTGTACACATTGTATATCTATTTTCTTGTGTAAAGCTTCTTGTAAATACTTGTGGATACATTTGAAGTGGTGAACATCTGAGGTAGCACGAAGGGTTGACGACAAAATTCTTGGAATTACAACAAAACCCTATTTTCTAAGGTGTACGTGGGCTGTTTGTGTACAAGGTGCATACATGCTGAGTTATATGCAGGCTGTTTGTGTACAAGGTGTGTACATGCTGAGTTATATGTAGGCTGTCTGTGTACAAGGTGCATACATGCTGAGTTATACGTGGGCTGACAATGTATTAGGGTGTGTACATGTTGGTAAATCCATGGAAACTTGAAGAGATGAAGATGCAGAGGTTCTTGATTCTGAGATCAAGCTCCCAGGAAGGTCTAAAGTGCTCAGATACATCAGATCCATCCATTGGTTCAAAAGGTATGTCTTATTTCTATGAATAGTTGGATTTTGATGTATGCATGAGGAATGTAAATGAATATTTGAGAATTCTCCCTAGAGAGACTAGTTACTACATGGGATCTTCTGTATAAGTCAGATATACAGAAATACAATGCTGATATATTTTTCATTGATACTTCTTGTTGAGGAACATCTTGTATTTCTTGGCATATGGCTAAGGATATTTATGGTACATGGTTGAGAGCTTGTATTTGTGTAGTGGTTGATGTATTGAGAAGTTGAATATCAGAAAGGGTGTGATGACTAAGATCATGTGAGGGATATTATACTTTTTCATGATTACACATACCTATGATTAGAGAGAGACATACTTTCCTTGAGTAAAGGTTATGTATGAGGATGCATGCACATGATACAGTTACAATCTGGATACAGTGATAGGTTACATATCTAGGTGAAAGAAGTTACAGAAGGTCAGAAGTTTTCAAGAAAAGAGAAACCCTAGTTTTCAGAAGGCATACATAGGTTGCATAACAGATAGGGTGCGTACATATGTGGGCTGCATAACAAATAGGGCGCATAACAGATAGGGCACAAACATACATGGGATGCATCACTACTGGTCGCGTACATGTTGTATATTGGTAGATACATGTTCAGTTCAGGTACAGATTGATTACAGGGAAGTTATATAGATTGGATACAGGTCAATGGTATGGGTTGATATAGTTGTACAACAATATATCTCACAGTTATAGGTTGACAATGGTTCCATCATTCTACTTCAGGGTGTCAGGATGGGGCAAGGATATGGGGTTGTAGCCACCTTTCGATTGTAGCTAGAGAACTTAGGGGGTTGTATCCTCCTTCTGGTTGTAGCCAAAGAATTGGGTAGTTGGAGCTTCCCTTAGGTTGTAGCCTGAGAAACTAGGGGGTTAGAGCCTCCTTCTAGTTGCAGCTAGAAAACAAAGGAAGTTGGTGCTTCCAATGAATGTAATTCTTCAATACATATAAGAAATAACATTCCGTGGTTTTCTCCTGATTTGGGTTTCCATGTAAAACACTGGTGTACTATGTATGTGTGTGATTGTTCATTTCTTATTTCTCATTATTGGATAATAATTCTACATTGATATAACACTTGGATTATTTGGAGAAAAAGGATTATAATTATGTTATTACTGATTCACCCCCCTCTCAGTAATCCAACAACAAGCGAAAGAGATCGAATCCAACCATAAGGATTAATGTTGCACTCATTAACCATCTCTTTCCTCTCTCTCTCTCTCGTCACTTAGTTTATATTCTTTTGGGTTATATTAAAGGTAGATCAATATTTTAAGGAATTTATCGCTCTGCCTATTCCTTAGACCCAGTTTAGGGGGATTTCCCCATAGTAGAATTGGCGACTCCACTAGGGAGTCTCTCTAGGGTCTTAGTGGGAGATTCTGGGCACGCGGGTTATATACTATGCAGACTGCGTATGTACGTGTGCTATACAGAGGACATGGTGCATACACCTATGCAAACTTTCAAAAAAGAAAAATTTTTGGACAACCAACTAGGTAGGGAAGGATGGTAGGCACCTGGAAGGTGACCAAAGACCCTAATTGACTTAGTAAACTTGGAAAACTAAAAAAGACACTGAAAAAATCAAATCAAAAAAAAATCTCCCACTAAGACCCTAAAGAGACTCCCCAGTGGAGTTGCCAATTTTGCTATGGGGAAATCTCCCTAAACTGGGTCTAAGGAATAGGCAGAGCAATAACTCCCTTAAAATATTGATCTACCTTTAATCTAACCCAAAAAAATCTAAACCAAGTGATGAGAGAGAGAGAGGAAAGAGAGGGTTAACGAGTGCAACTTCAATCCTTATGGTTGGAGTCAATCTCTTTCGCTTGTTTTCACCTCCTAGATAAGAGACATCCTCCCAAAGATGACCTGCAAGGGGTTAGGAATACAATGCAACAACACATAGAATCTCTAATAATCACTTTAAAAGTCTAGATACAACTATGAATGCTCAAATTAACAAGAATATGTAAACATAGGGTTTTGGGACAAGGATAATCTCTTTTATTCAAATTCAAGATAAAAAGGATTACAACCTTCCTTGACGACTGCTCTATGAACTATAGATGATTAAAATCGTAACGATGAATTCCACTTGCAAAGTATTGTTGAAGCCCTATTATTTAACTATGCTAATAATATAATACTAGTAGGTGGGACCCCCTTGTAGACAAAAGGCACAAGGATAGACATATCACACATTTTTTTGCTGCTGTTTTGATGCTGCTTAAATCCTACATGGTTGACAACGCAGTCTTAGTTTCATTTTCACATAGTAACATGTGGATGATGCATTTTATGGAATGCTTCTATGATTCAAAGATTTTTTTTATTTATGATGGGCATACATTTACAGTTGCTATGATTTAACTATGTCACTAATCATTGTGATCGATTACCTAGCCACATATATACAAGAGATATATTAGTGATAACATAGTCAAAACAAAGGAATAAAAAGCTATGAAAAAATCCTAAAGGGAAAGGATCTATGTTTGAGCTATGATAAAAGGTTATATGAAAATTCGAATGGAAAAGCAAAAGGATGTTAGTGTTAGTCCTAACTATTATACTATGGTTGGTTAGTGGCTATGCGATTTTCATTAGATTTGAATTGGATGCATATAAAATTGCAATATGTATGATGGCATAGAACTTGGCAAGGATTAATGTGTAAATTTTTGGGTGGCGCACTATGCAAAGGATATTGTCGTAGATTTCAAATGTTTGGGAATTGAATACATGGTTTAATTGATTGGTGACTGTTTGGCTGTCTCGTACTTCAAATTGAATAGGCTAGGAGTCGGAAGCAACATGAATTTAATGCACATCACTCCATACTACCCCTATCGGCCGTCACCCTAGCATTGTTCCTTGTTGCATCTTTGGTCTGTTGATTGTAAAGATCTACATTTCAGGCTCTTGGAAAGAAGAAGGCTCGACCAACTCACACTTTTAATATTTTTCTTACATGTATGGTTCTTTTTCTCTCCATCCATGAAATATTCTTTGTGTATGAAAAAATAATGGCTCATTAATGCTTGGATTTATGTGTTCCTAAGAATTTCCACTGTGTAAATGTGTATTATTTCTCTCTGAGATGACTGTAAATTTTTTTGGATTGCAAGCAAAAGAATTGGGCTTTGTTTAAGTTGTGCATTGACTGGTTGCTCGATCAATTTAGTGTCGTGATGGGTCTCAGTGGATAAGTGAATCTGGTACATATCGCTCTGTATTAATGGTGGAGGGTTTCATTCTATGTATTACCATCAGTTTTTCCCTCACAGTTATGATTGCAACCCTTATCCAGTCGCATTCAGGTGCCATTCAGTTGCTGTGTTATTTTTTCAAACCTAGAGTCTTGGTCGTTGGCTCATTCTTATTGTCCTTTCACCAAAGTATCCCAAGATCCAGTCTTGGGGTGGCCATAACATTAATATGTACTGTATAGTTGTGGGGTGATACTAGTTATATCTCGTCGTTATGATGTATGCATCCTCACTGGTATTGCTGTCACGTTGTTCAACTCTTAAGGAAATGAAGAGAGAGGTTATATCTCTATGTGTTCTTTGAATAACTGTCATTGTTCAGTTAACTTATCCTCTCCCCTGCAAGCATTAAATGTAGTATGTGCATTGCTTTATTTACCCTACCTGTCTTTAATTTCCTTGGTGGCTAACTATTGGTTCCATTTCCCAGACTTGGAGTAATAAGGGGATTGTGTGGCTCATTGTTGTATCTTTTTCAATTGTATTTTTCTTGTGGTTAATAAATCCATGAAGACCTCCATTTCTTTTTTCTATTGTTAAAAGATGAGTGCACTCCTGATTGTCTCCCTATATTTTTTATCGACAGAGTCCGATTTGAATTTCCAACTGTCTTTTCTCCCTTCGGGCACTTTTCTGGTTGTCAAATATGAGTTTATCAATGCAATGGTTATGGAGCTTTTCCGTCGAATCTTTGGCTCATATTTCTTGATAAAATTGGTTGAACAATTATAGGTGCTTGCAAATAGTTGAGAATTGTCTCCTTTCATTATGGTGTTTTTACTAGCGTGGTCTTGATTGAAATTGGAAACACCTATGTGTTTTGCTAGGCCTGATCAGGGTTATTGCTAATTGTGAAAATGGTGCCTGTGTGTAATTGACTATGCTCACCTCGTATATATTATTGGATCATCATACATATTATCAATGGTTATATCAACAATGATAAGGATTAGGTTTTGTGTTGACTGTGGTTTCGTTGCAACACCTTGTTGATTGATATGATGAAGACTGTGTGGAATCAGGGATATTTTAGAAGTCTGTTCATATTTGGAAATTGAAACTATGTATATTTTAATTGGGTTCGATTTTAAATTGGTAGACAATGGATGTTTATTAGTGATGCATTATGGGATAGAAGTCGAACATATTACTGTGCATTTTCTTTAAAATTCTTAAAAGGAATGAAAAGAAATAAAAGACCAAGGATATCTTAAACAAGACTGTTGAATGGAAAGTTTTTCTTGGTTATGAGCTATGGTTACATGGATTGTTATGAATTGAGGAATTATGGTAAATTTAAATGTCACAACAAACAATTTGATACACAGTAAATGCTGGTGTTTTTTGGATTGATTTTAGTACAAAGTTATGATTATTGATTACTTAATTTGTTTTATGAACAATATCAATTAACGTCCCTGCCATTCTCTCACTTTTTTGCACATTACGAATCCCCTCACATTCCCAGATTCACTTTGCACACCCTGTTCTTAAAATTAAATTATAATTAAAGGGAAACTCTGTATTATAACAATTAAAGGATGACACAGAGATGGGTTACAATTGATATGTTTTATTATTACAACATAGTTGATTGTTTAATGATTTGGTGAGTAGTAATCATGTTCTACTCCCTTTCATTTTATCACTTTTTTCTCAATACAATCCCCTCATATATCCCAGAACCCTTATTCACCCCCTGCTCATTGACAAGTATTAAACAATTTTTATGGATTGGATTGCATGAGTATGATGTGTTGCTGAGCCAAACTTTGTTTCATATTTAAAGAGATGTCATGTATGGTTTGTTTAAGAAGTTAGTTGCTAATAAACGTTGCATA
>JASDQU010106816.1:64212-79707 GCA_032191745.1 Picea mariana | reverse complement strand
TTCTTTCTACTTTCTTCTTATCTCATTGAACTATATTTTTAAGGTAATTTACTCTTGATACCTTCAATGAGGATTTGTTTGCCTCTACGAAATGTTTTCCTATGCTTGAATCATGTATCTATTTTCTTTATAGAATCTTCTCCCTTGTCATATTTCTAACTTTTTCATCCATATATGATATAATATCCAAAGAATAGTTATTATCTATTTGTAAAACATTTTTCTACATTCTGTTAGCGTTAGAAGTCACTCCTGGATTGCTTGCAGGAGCAGAGCCCAACGCCCATCAGTTTATGTCACGATTTGTTTATAAAGGGGTGTTCAAATGGAGATAATGGCTCTAGGAGGTATCACTCTAACTCAGGGACTGAGTCTGGTACATAAGGGACAGAGGAGGTCTGGAATCCTAACATCAACCAGTGGGTTGATTTAAAGATGGACAGGTGGAAGACTTAAAAGAAAGTGAACAAACAGCTCTGGGTTTCAGGCTTGCAGCGGTTTGTAGGAGAAAAACTCTGAAAGCAGGATCCTCCTGGCTCAGGTCTTCAAGAAACTGAAAGAAGACTCGACTGGATCCTCCAATTCCAAGTCCTTCAGCGCTAAGGGAATCACAGGGACTGGTTAGAGGCTCTGTAACTATTACATTGATCCATTACAACATCATCCTATAATAGTTACAGCTCGACTGGATCCTCCAATTCTGAGCTGCTCTAACACAGTGTAAACAAAGATATGATAGAAAATGGCGTTCATAAGGCAAGAACTCTCCAAAGCTCATACATAACCAGAACAACAATGCTTCATTAAAATTTTACAACCCCGGGAGATCTGCTCAACCATCGACGCCTACAAAAGTGGCCAAAATGGCCACATATACTTCGAACAAAACACTGGAAGCTAAATCGAGGCATTGTATTGAAGACATTACGGCTTCACATTTACTGCGCCTGCAATCTCTAGACGTTCGTGAGCTTCATTCAGACGCAATCATGTTCCAGAGGTCCTGTGACTGAATTGACCAACTTGCATTCATTTCTTGGCTTTCCATTTATGAAGGAAACGATGTACAACTACCCTCAGCTGCTGCAATAACTGTTTCATTGGAATCGGGGAAGGTCCTAGCCGATTCTATGCCTACAGGTCATGGAAACCTTCATATTCTGCCATTTTACTCTTTCCTGGAGAAATCATGGTAGGACTGATGAGCGACGTGGAGTGGGGAGAGGACGGTGATCGGACAGGACAATGATAGGACAGATACAAGTGGCAGGATTCATAGGTGTCGAAGTGTACGAGCCAGGTGGAGGAACATAATGGCCGAAAAACTGTGGTTAGCATGATATGGAAAGAAGACGTGGCGGCAAAGGAAAAATGGTAGATATATGCGATGAAGCCCTAGATTTTTCAGGAATTCTGGATTTCAGGATTCACGAGTTTGGAGTGCGTGAATTCCTTGCCTCTGGGATTCCCGATATCCCGATATGTGATGAGCTCCTTCTCTTAGGAATTAGCCTCTATCGACTAGACTACAGTCCATATGACCTATCCCTATGCGCCCGTGGTCCAACTTTCCATCGGGATTTCGGCGCTCTTGTTGACACGATGTTTGTGTCCACTAAACTTGCGATTCCCCGAAACCCGATGGCTTATGGCCGTTGACTCGTTGACGATCATCTCCTTGGTGCATAGCCTGCCACCTATCTTCCACTATTGAAAGATGCCCCCGATATCGGGAAAAAGGGCATCGGGATATCGGGATTTCTGCTACCATGTGCGCAAGGATTCCAATTCCCCGATCCCCAACTCCACGGGATCTCTCACCACGTGTCTCTGCTGACAGACGGCTCTGATCTTCTCGGCACTTCACGTCTCATGGATTAACAAAGCTTCCCTTTGAATGATGAACATGCGACGGGCGAAATGCCGAGATGGTTAGCCCTCGCGACACGTGCCCCTGGATTGAACGACCTGCATTTAGCCTCCAAACAGAAGGGACACCTTTACTACTAAATGTCAGGTAAATGGGCAACTCCAAGATCCCAGTAACCGTTGATATACTTCGTGGATGGATCTTGGCTGTCAATAACAAAACTTTTCCCTCTCGCTTGATCCGCTCCTTGGAAAACAAGAACTCTCCTGAGCTATGCTTGAGCACTTTGTGTGAAATAGCGGGGCCGAAAGCTTCTCAAACCCATGACTAGAATTATTGCTAACATCAGGCTCCATGGGGGATAGAGTCATCCCTGCGATGCTCTAAGGACTCCTCTTGCAGTTCCAGTCGCCTTTCTGTTGGGCTATGGGGTCATTTTTAGGCCGCAAAAATAAAAATGAAAACGAACTGAGAATCAAAAGGAAAATATTTACAAACAAAAGAGTCATCTGAGACTCAAACAAAGTATTTTTTCAGGAAATGCCCATTCACTGGGCTGCCGAAAACCTCTTCACCTTCTAAATCTCGCAACCTATATGTGTTGTTTGAAAAAGCCTCGGAGATTCTGAAAGGCCCAATCCATAGGGCTTAAAATTTGTTGTGCTTGCCCTTATCTTGTTTAGGAGCATCCCATTTCAATACCAGGTCTCCTACCTGGAAATGCTCCTTCTTGGACTTCCTGTCGAAAACCTGCTTGATCTTCTACTGATGGTCTTGAATTCTATTCACTGTCTGCTCCCTAGTCTGTTGGACCTCTACTAGCTGATGAATCCTTCTGATCATGTCATCAAGCTCCTTCTGATGGTCCTGGAGGAATTTCGCTACAGGGATGGCTAGATGAGAAGGGAAAACAGCTTCGGCTCCGTAAACTAACTGAAAAGGGGAGAGGCCTGTAGCTCTTTTTGTAGACACTCGATCATCCCATAAGGCAAATTTAAGCTTCGAGTTCCAAGCCCTTTGATTGTCTTCCAACAACCTTTTGATGATTCTTATTAAACTTTTGTTGGAGGACTCTACCAAGCCATTTCCTTGTGGTTAATATGGGGTGGAGTGAATCAGTTTAATTCCGAACTACTCACAGAACTTTGCCAATGGCTCAGACCCGAAAGCTGCTGCATTATCGGTGACAATCTTATTTGGACAGCCAAACCTTGTGATGAGGTCCTCCAAGAATCCGATGATTACCTTGTGAGAAGCACTCCTAGTGGGAATAGCTTCAATCCACTTGGTAAAGAAATCTGTAGTAGTCAGGATCCACCTATGCTGCCCACTAGAGGGAGGGTGAATTTCTCCAATGAAATCTAGGCCCCACTGCTGGAAAGGTCCAGAAACCACCACCGGTTTTAATGGCAAAGACCTGAGCTACTGCTTTCCTGCAAACTTCTGGCATTTGATGCAAGCTCTGACCCCTTTGCAGACATCGGTAAATACGGTAGGCCAATAGTACCCAGCCCTGAGGATTTTGTGAGTTGTGGCTCTCCAGAAATGGTGCCCTCCACACAAACCGCTGTGAAATTCAGCCATGATCATCTCGGCCTCTGGTGGACTCAGGCACTTTAAAATCACTCCCAGAGGGTCTTTCCAATATAACGCTTGATCAATTAGGCAGTACCTGACTGCTTTGAGCTTTAGAGCTCTTGCTTTGCTTTTTTGCAGGCCATCTGGAGGCCGCAGCTCTTGCAAAAAGTATATGACATCCTTATACCAAGGACATTGAGCCAATGGGGGCTCCCTTTGATGATCTATGTCAGACACTCGACCCTGATGAATACCCGAGAATTCATTGATAAAACTTATCCCCAAAGCTTGGCAATTTGCTTCAGCCAGCAGCTTGGCTAAGCCTTGCCCTTTGATTGACTTGGTGGGCCTTATTTTCAGGTCGAACTCCAGGATTTTAGCTATCCATTTACTTCTTCTCCTGTCTATATCAGGCTGAACAAGAATATCTTTAACAGCAGCCGAGGGGACATAGGCGATGATCCTTGATTGCAGAATGTAGGTTCTAAAAGCTTTGAGAGCTTTCACCAGAGCATAAGCTTGCTTCTCCATAGTATCATACCTGACTTCGGCGTCCCTTAGTGCTCGGCTAAAGTAAGCAATAGGCTGTTCTAAACCACTTTCATTTGCCTGTAATAGAACAGCAGCTACTGTGTCAGGTGAGGCGAAGGAGAAAATAAGGAAATCCTTTGAATAGTCGGGACTGATAAGCACAGGAGCTTCAGTCAGGGCTTTCTTGATTTGTTCAAAGGAACGTCGTGATTGGGGGGTCCATCTTACTTCATTTTCTTTCTTTAGCATGGTCATTATCAGCTTTACTTCCTCAGCAAAATTAGGCACAACCCTCCTTAGGAAATTAAATTTACCTAGGAAAGATTGGACCTCTTTCCTAGACCTTGGGATTGGTAAGGCTTGTATTGCCTCAAATCTGCTGGGATCAATTCTGACTCCTTCTGCTGATACTATGTGGCCTAGTAATTTTCCTTCCTTCATGGCAAACAGAGATTTCTTGGGGTTTAATGAAATGCCAAACTTTCTGCATTTCAAGAAAACTTTCCTGAGATGATGACGGTGCTCTACATCAGATTTCGAAAATACTATGATGTCATCCAGATAAACGACCACAAATTTGTCCTTTTCCCCAACAAAGGCTATGTCCATGGCACGCTGGAAAGTCACCTCCGCATTCATTAGTCCGAATGGCATCTTAGCATACATGAACGTGCCCCATGGAGTGGTAAACGCTGTCTTTTCCCTGTCTTCAGGCAGAACAGAGACCTAATTGTAGCCGGAGAAACCGTCAATCATAGACATCCTGGAAGCTCCTATGACTCTCTACAGTATATGTTCCATATTTAGCAAGGGATAGTTATCCTTTCGTGAGCTTCTGCTCAGGTTTCTGAAGTCTACACATAGTCGGATATCTCCGTTCTTTTTCCTTACTGGAACCAAATTAGCCACCCATTCTGAATATCTCAGTGGAACGATGATCTGAGCTTGAAGCAGCTTCTTCACTTCTCTCTCCATGATAGGCATCAACATGGGATTGATCTGCCTCAGCTTCTGCCTGAAAGGATTCGCCTCTTCCTTTAACGGGGTTTTATGTTCGATGACAGAGGTGTCATAGGTTTTAAGGTCTTCGTAGGTCCAAGCAAACACATCAGCAAATCCCTTTAAAAGTCCAATGTAATCAGACCTCTACTCCCCTGTCAGACTTCTTGACAATTTGACGTACTTGGGCTCACTCTCGGTTCCAATGTTGCACTGAATAATATCGGCGTCCTCCTCCAAGACCTTTCCTTTTACAGACACATCGTTATTATCAAAAAGCCTCTCCAAGGGAACGAGTCCTCTGGGAATATGGTTTTTGGGCAGCTGTACAATGTCACGCCCTACAATCTTATTTAGAAGATTACCCCCATCGGGCTCTTCCTCTGGGACGGCATCTTGGTCTATGTGCATTTCTGAAAATTCCTCAACAGTCTCCAAGAACCTCTTGACTTCGAGATTGTCCTTGAATACCTTCCAATGTTTGACGTTGTCAGGTATGGACGGTCTGTATTTTACTTCCACGTCATATCTGAATTTAGGTGGCTGAGGTACTTTGAAATTGCTATCCGATGCAACCAAGGAATCCGCCAAGGTTTTCTCCTCTCTTGGGATGAAAGAAATATTAAATGCTGAGAAGAAACTGTCAACAAGGTCCCAGACCTCATTCCTGTAACTCCTGAGTCGAGGATGCTTAGCCTGATAAGCGCTTCTGACCTGCTGGACCACCAACTCTGCATCACCAAATACTGCTATCTCTTGAATTCCCAATTCCCTCTCAGCCCTTAGTCCCAGAACAAGAGCTTCATACTCTGCCACATTGTTGGTAGCTTCAAATTTTAATTTGTACGACAGAGATATGGTTTCCTGAGCGGGTGACACAAAAACTACTCCAGCTCTAGTGCCTTCTCGGGAACAGGCTCCATCAAAAAACATTTTCCAGATTGGGGTGATGGAGAGAGGAATTTCAAGGGGAACAGTGTGTTGTTTTCTAAGTCTCAGAGGTGGCTCTGGGGCATGGGTGAGCTGTCGCAAACTGGAGCCTAAATTAGTGTCTAAAGCAAAGATAGGATGGTTGGTGGGATTGGCTTCATCACTGATTATATAGGCCAGTTGAGCCTCCCTGTACAGTCTTCTATGCTCTCCTCTGGACACTGGGATAGTATCATACGTGAGGTCCATCTGCAAGGTTCCCCCCAGTCTTTTTATCCAAGATCTTGATAACAACATTCCGAACTTGGGGGGAACATCGGCTACTACGATATCCATGACCACACTTTTCATAGGTAGTTGAAACAAGGTTACAACTAGGTCTTTAATAACTCCAAGACACTAAACTCTCCTGGAGTCAAAAGAATAGAGGTCATGATAGGCTCTGGTAACTCTAGTCCCAACTCTTCCATGACAGTTTTGGGCATGAGGTTGTGAGAGGCCCCGGAATCCATCAAACAGTTGTGCAGCACTTTTTCATGTATGTTCAAGGAGGTGTAGAAGGGAGGGGATGAATCATTTCTATCTTCTACCATGGGACCTAGGACAACTGCTGGTTTTTTGTCTTGGAGGTTTATGGAGTCTGAGGGAAGGCATGAGGCTTCAGATTGTAAAAGCTCAGAGAAGCGTTTTTTAAATTTTCCATGTTTAATTAGCTCAGTGAGGGGTACAGGGATTCTGATCCTCTGAATCTCATGCTCAAAATTAAAAGAAGATGTAGGCTTCAGAATTTCTTTTATTTCAGGAACATGATTATGGACGATAGGGGAGGGGTTTTGAGCTTTCTTACCTCTGTGATCATTTGATTCTTCATTAGCAGGTCTCTCTGCTCTAATGGACTGCTGGGGAATATCAGGTGCTGCTATATTCTTATCAGACCTTAGGTTATACCTGCCTCGTCTGCCACTAACCTTGTCTTCCTTGCTTAGCTCATTCATTTGGTTGTCCATGAGAGACTCCTCGTATGCAGATTGAGTGATATGAGGAAAAGGAGGAGTGTCTCCAACATAGTGGATTTCAGGATCAAGCTCCTCTGATTCTCTTTCTCCCCCCTCGGTCACAAAATTGTTTTGAAAAGGGGCCTAAATTTTCTGATCTTCTCTGTCTCTTCCCTTCTCTTTCTGCACATTCGGGGGAGTGAAAGTATTTGGCCTCCTAAAACCTCCCTTGTTTTCAGCGATCTGAGGGCCTTTATACGCCTGCCTCCCTTCCATCCTTATCCTTTCCATCTCTGCAAATAGATACTTCACCATCTTGGTCAGTTCATCCACTTGAGGGTGAGGCGCCAATGGTCTAGAAGTTGAGGCCTCTGACCTTCCTTTTCTTCTGTCTGCATCGGCCTTGTTCCTCAGTTTGTCAGTTGCTAATACATTGGATTCTACTTCTATGGCCGCATATTGCATTTGGGCCAAGGAGGTGGCTCTTCTTTCTCTCAGCAAAAGGCAGAAATCAGGGTCAAATGCACCAGCATAGGAAATTTGGGCAGAGGCTTCTGAGGGCTTTATCTCTGCAGGGATCTTGTTATACATCTTGTTAAATCTTTTGGAGAAGTCAGAGACCAACTCTCCTTCCATCTTTTTCAAAGACCCAAATTCTGTCATGTAATACATGAAGTCCTTCCTATCTCCCCACTGTCTCAGGAAAGCGCTATCTAGAGCTTCAATCCCAGCAATGGACCCTGGGGCCAGTCCTCTAAACCACTTCCTCACTTCACCATCCAGGCTCTGGACGAAAACTCTCATCCAGACATCCTCGTTTTCAATATTGAGGTTGTCTACATAACTGTAAAAAGAAGCCAGGTTCTCTTCAGTAGTTAAGTCTCCTTCCCCAGTGAACTTGGGCATGTATTTCAGGTAATCTCCAGCAGGGAGGGGATTCATAGGATGGGGAAGAACCAAGGGAGCGTATCTGGAAGTGACTATAGCATCCATCCTATTGAGAGGGGGATTAGCACCAGCCATAGGGATGTTAGGTGTAGGAGAACTTGTAGGAGAGGGAGTTCGCAAAGGGGTTATTGAGGATAAATCTTGAAGTGGGGTGGGAAACAAAAGGTGATTCAAAGAACAGGCTTCCGAGCTCCAGTCAGCAGGTGCTCTTCCTTGCATAGGAGTAGGGAAAACTTTTGAAGCCATGGGTCTACGCCCAGGTGCAGCTTCAGGGGAGAGGGGAGTGACAAAATCTTGTCCCTCAGGTCCAAGACCGGGAGGGGAAAACTCAATGGGAACACTCCCAAAATTTAAGAAATGGGGAACTTCGGAGCTAGGCCTGTCAAAAATCTGAGGAGGAGAAAAAGGAGCTCCAACAGAAGGATATGGTGGATTACCTGGTTCGGTGATGGACACTTCTTCTTCAGAGGCCTTTCCCTTTCTGAGCACCGCCTCTGGATCCATTTCAGGTGTAGCTAGAGGCATCTATGGGTGAGACCGCGTATGCCTACCTCTGAAAGCCACAATTAATTGAACAGGTTTTCCCCAGCGAAGTCGTCATAGTGGAGTCGCCAGGTGCAAATGAGCAATCTAAACGGCTCTGGTAATCCGATGCACCTTCGGATTCTGAGGCTCAATGTCGTTCTACCCAGGGAAAATCTTCAATTTCATCCCCGGCAATGGTGCCAGAAATGTTAGCGTTAGAAGTCACTCCTGGATTGCTTGCAGGAGCAGAGCCCAACGCCCATCAGTTTATGTCATGATTTGTTTATAAAGGGGTGGTCAAATGGAGATAATGGCTCTAGGAGGTATCACTCTAACTCAGGGACTGAGTCTGGTACATAAGGGACAGAGGAGGTCTGGAATCCTAACTTCAGCCAGTGGGTTGATTTAAAGATGGACAGTGGAAGACTTAAAAGAAAGCGAACAAACAACTCTGGGTATCAGGCTTGCAGCGGTTTGTAGGAGAAAAACTCTGAAAGCAGGATCCTCTTGGCTCAGGGCTTCAAGAAACTGAAAGAAGACTTGACTGGATCCTCCAATTCCAAGTCCTTCAGCACTAAGGGAATCACAGGGACTGGTTAGAGGCTCCGTAACTATTACAGTGATTCATTACAACATCATCCTATAATAGTTACAGCTCGACTGGATCCTCCAATTTCGAGCTGCTCTAACACAGTGTAAACAAAGATATGATAGAAAATGGCGTTCATAAGGAAAGAAGTCTCCAAATCTCATACATAACCAGAACAACAATGCTTCATTAAAATTTTACAACCCCGGGAGCTCTGCTCAACCATCGACGCCTACAAAAGTGGCCAAAATGCCCACATATACTTCGAACAAAACACTGGAAGCTAAATCGAGGCATTGTATTGAAGACATTACGGCTTCACATTTACTACGCCTGCAATCTCTGGACGTTCGTGAGCTTCATTCAGATGCAATCGTGTTCCATAGGTCCTGTGACTGAATTGACCAGCTTGCATTCATTTCTTGGCTTTCCATTTATGAAGGAAACAATGTCCAACTACCCTCAGCTGCTGCAATAACTGTTTCATTGGAATCGGGGAAGGTCCTAGCCGATTCTGTGCCTACAGGTCATGGAAACCTTCATATTCTGCCATTTGACTCTTGCCTGGAGAAATCATGGTAGGACTGATGAGCGACATGGAGTGGGGAGAGGACGGTGATCGGGCAGGACAACGACAGGACAGATACAAGTGGCAGGATTCATAGGTGTCAAAGTGTACGAGCCAGGTGGAGGAACATAATGGCCGAAAAACTATGGTTATCATGATATGGAAAGAAGACATGGTGGAAAAGGACAAATGGTAGATATATGCGATGAAGCCCCATATTTTTTGGGAATTCGAGATTTCAGGATTCGCGAGTTTGGAGTGCGTGAATTCCTTGCCTTCGGGATTCTCGATATCCTGATATGCGATGAGCTCCTTCTCCCAGGAATTAGCCTCTACCGACTAGACTACAGTCCATATGACCTGTCCCTGTGCGCCCGTGGTCCAACTTTCCATCAGGATTTCGGCGCTCTTGTTGACACGATGTTTGTGTCCACTAAACTTGGGATTCCCCGAAACCCGATGGCTTATGGCCGTTGACTCGTTGACGATCAGCTCCTTGGTGCATAGCCTGCCACTTGTCTTCCACTATTGAAAGCTGCCCCCGATATCGGGAAAAAGGGCATTGGGATATCAGGATTTCTGCTACCATGTGCACGGGGCTTCCAGTTCCCCGATCCCCGACTCCGCGGGATCTCTCACCACGTGTCTCTGCTGACAAACGGCTCTGATCTTCTCGGCACTTCGCGTCTCATGGATTAACGAAGCTGCCCTTTGAATGATGAACATGCGACGGGCGAAACACCGAGATGGTTAGCCCTCGCGACACGTTCCCCTGGATCGAACGACTTGCATTTACCCTCCAAACAAAAGGGACACCTTTACTACTAAATGTTGGGTAAATGGGAAACTCTGAGATCCCGGTAACTATTGATCTGCTTCGTGGACGGATCTTGGCTATCAATAACAAAACTTTTCCCGCTCGCTTGATCCGCTCCTTGGAAAACAAGAACTCTCCTGAGCTGTGCTCGAGCACTTTGTGCGAAATAGTGGGGCCGAAAGCTTCTCGAACCCATGACTAGAATTATTGCTATCACATTCTAGGATTCTGAAAGTTGACCTCCTCTGGGTCTCCTAATATCATTTCTAATTCTTATTTTGTTAATTTTCTATCTATCTGTGTATTTTATGCTTCAACATTTTTCCATTTGACTTCTCTTGATTTCTTTTCAACTGACCATGGTGTTTGTACATTGTTTGAGGCAAATGGAATAGTATATAGGGTTGCTTCATTTTTTCCTTCAATATCTTCATCTTTCAATGGTGCAATGATCTCTTAATTGACAACTTTAGTTACTTTTGGTATAGGGAACAAAGTGTTTTATTGTCCAGATAACTCTTGAAATATGTGTTCAATGTCAAGGTGGTATTCTAATTATTGAGGTTCTCCTCTTGCTCCATGCTTGTACCAAATCTTTATGAAGTAGATCCCTAACTATATATGACCAATAGTGGAAATTACCTTATTAATAATAATCAAAATATCCATTGGTTACATGTTGATTTAATGTTTTTTAGCCATTCATTAAACATATGTTGGGGGGGGGGTACTCAATTGTGATTCCTTTCCAAATTGATGCCTAAGAATAAATATTTCCACATAGTTAATGTTTAACTTAGGTGATGCAGGCTCTCCAACCAAGTAAATACTATCCATATCTATATAAATGAGAAAAATAAGGATATATAATACCCCTTTTTTCTCTTGGCACTCCTCATAGATGGTCTCCAAAGTACTATCTAAGTGTTTACTCCAATTATGAATAATTCCTTCCTTGATAATGCCCCCTATCATTACCAACATACTCAATACTTCATTATATTTTCTACATGAGCTAGTAATACATTAGGAAACAATGATGTGAATTCCCATTTAACATCTTGATCCTTTACTTGGATGATCGTTAAAACTTTAGAGTTTTTATCCTTTAATACACTTGTAAACTTATCAATACACTCCCTAGTGTTTGGTGTCTTAGGAATGCTTGGGACTCTATATGGAAATCCTATAATCCATCTTATTAATTGTGCATATAACTCAATGGGCTCATCTAAGCATATTTTATGTACATGATATCAATTGATAATATTTTTATTATTTTYTTCATACCTCCAAATCCTATGATTTGGGGTGCATCCAAAAATTTATGATCCATGATTTMGCTRGTTATATTGCTTCATATCTCCATTGACCACCAACAACTGTCCATTGTCAAAAAGCCTTGTCAATGTTTTTTCCATCCTATCTCTTCCATCTCCACATGTTGAATTCCCTATAGCCTACTTTCCAATTATTTTGGATGCATTTTATTGAAATATCTTCTTTATTAYTGGTTCTATCATTCTCAAATTCTTAGAGATTGTTAGGATGGATATCRGTCCTCTCATCCTCTATGTGATTTCTATCAAGTCCCCAAATTTTTCACTCATTGTTCTATTGCAAACTATACCATGTTCTTGCATMTTACTATTCTTATCAACCAGGTCTGTTAAATTCTCTTCAAGTGTGAGTCTCAACTCCTCACCTTGATTTATATATGTATCTCATGCCCCATTACTTGAAGTCTTCAATAGWTAATTTTTTAGGTWAAAAATGGGCCTAAAAACAAAAATTGTGCTATCAACATCAACTTTAAAAGAGCTAATAGGACTCAATATGATATGTGTTGTGTAGAGAAMGGAATTAAAGGWAGGAATATGAATAGAAACACACAAATAGAGAAATATTTAAGAGAGAATTATAATATAGTGAAACCAAAATTCTACCAATGAATCAAATAGGAAAAGACTATAAAATTAAAAGCAATACAAGCTAGCTAGAATGTTGGTAGCTTATCTCTAAAGAGAGAGGTGTTGGCTACATTCATTTGCAAGAAGACATTACAAGAGGCCAAAATGGCCTTTTAACATAAATTACTATACTCTAAGAGGAAAAAACCATAAATATCCAAAAAACTAACTCTAGGAGACAAATCATCAAAACAATTGTGAGTCCCAATGTGGCCAGTTGATATGTCAACTTTTTGAGGTGAAAATTTTGCATACAATATCTATTTGGGGTGTATAGCATCTCGCTGGAAAGATTGAAGTAACAAGTACAATTGTTAGAATTTCTAGGGAGGCCATGGCCACCCTAGCCCCCCAAATGGCCAAAAATCATCGTTTAAGGCCTCAAAACAACCCTCGAAGTTTAGAATCTGAACAATTATAGATAAAAAAAAAATTCTAAGATGGAGAATCATATTGAGTCAATGGAAGAAGTGGGTGGCCACTGATGTCCACATGGATTATTCCTCCTCCCTTATGAAGAAATGGTCCCCATTTCATCAATTTTGCTCATTAGATGGGGAAACTTTTGTTGAATTTGACTCATGGTGAGCCAATTGTCTTGGTGAAGAAGTCGTCATGCTTTGACAACTTGGTAGAGTTGTATGTTCTACTAGTGGGTTCCCTTCATATTGGTGTCCATGATCTGATCCATTGTATCCTACTCAATTTATTTAGCATTTATTTTTATAGGGGCTTATTTCTCAACCATCTTCAAAGTTTCCAATAGGGGTGGAAAATATGGTCGAAGTAGCTCCACATTAAATACTAGGTGCAAGCCAATGAAATGGGGAATACTCAATTGATCAAAATAATTCTCAACCATATCCTTCATGATGGTGTAAGGACCATATTAGAGTGCTCTGAGATTATTATGGGGGCCTATGAGGTGTTCTTTCTGCAAATGCAACCACACCATACCACCAACATGAAATTTGTGTGGAACCCGATGTTGGTAATGTCGTTGCTTGTACTTGGGATTGATTTTATAGGATATCATGAACCTAGTGTTGGATGTTTTGGATGTGTTGGATGAACCTAATGAGAGCCCTTTCTCATGGGTTCTCTCGAATATTTACTTTTCCATATTGAAAATATTTCTTGGGGATTCTTGACTTCCCAATGGTAGTTACAACTCTTCAATTTCTTGATTTTGTCTCATTCTACTTTATAAAATACATTACAAAATTGGAAATGAAATGCATTCCCTTCCTTGGTCTTTACCCTATGGATAGAAAGTCTAAATGTCATGATAAGAGGATATCATTAGGATTGTACTAAACAATATATTTTCTAATGTAATTATATGATCAATTGTGTTTTGAGTTAATGTCTTCATGTCCTTTTTCAAATTAACCAAATAAGAGTTTAACAAGTGGTGTTCTCTTGATGGGACAACAATATATATTTTTTTAAATTACTTTGGTTACCCTTTGTGGTATACCCATGGGGATTTATCTAGAACTCATACCCTCTTCTAAGTTTGTAAAGACTTGTTGTATTGGCCTTGGATTTCCAAAATCCCCAATTTTGGGCAACCTTCTACTTTCAATCAATTTCTCTACCACTGAATGAAGTCGCTTGTAAGTGTTGATGGAGTCTATTATATATTTTTCTATCGTGTTTCCAATCCTACAGGATCTCACAATTGCTACATAGTTTAGCTGGTGTTCATGTTTGGTCATCTATGGTACTTCTTGGTTGCATCTAGATGTTCTTGTGGACACCTCTTTAAAGAATCAATACCTATGCGCAGTCCTATTAACTTGTTGTTCGTTTTATTAATATAATCAGATAATGATAAAAGTTGACCAGTTATGTTCTAGAATTCTTGTAGACAAGGATACACTTCATTTACAATATCGTAGATTTATTTGTGTACTTCACTAGCGTATGCTCTATATTCTACGATATTAGTCCTTTCTTGTTTGTAATATATGTTTTCTTCCTCTAATACCACATTTCAAGCCTTCTATTTTTATATTTCTTTGATAAAGTCTTTGATATTTATCTCTATAGCCAATGTAAACACTGCACCAACGAAAGCTATAGCTAAACAATCGTGATTGGTGTTTAAGACTACTTATATTTCCATGGTCAGTGAAAGTGGTGGAACACCAAAAATGAGTAATGTCCTCCTAGCTTTGGATTTTCCACTCTGTTATCTTTGGATGGTGTGAATCCCGCCAATACTAGTTCTATGAAAGGGAAATAACCTCCAATAAATGGTGTGCTATAAGTCTCTAGCAGGTTTGTATCCATGGGGTTCGAATGTTGGGATTCCTCTTCCTCTTTCATTTTTCTTTCTTCTTCTTCTTGTTTGAGTTTTGCCTCTTGCTCTTCTTGGAGTCTCCTTTGTTCTTCTTCCTCTTTAATTTTGATATTGTAGTTCCTTCTTCTATTAATTTCTTATGCCAGAGAACTTCAAACTCCTTCTCCAAACTTTATTTATATGTTGTTTCTTGAGTTGAAACTTCTTCTTCTTTTCTCTAGCTTCTAATTCTTTAGTTTCCTTTTCTTTCTCCACCTTCAAATTTTCGTTAGACTTAGAGATGCTTCCCATCCTAAAAATAAATTCATCATAATTATGTTCCCTTGTGTATACCTCGTAATATCTCCATGATTTAGATTCATAATTCCACCTATACTTGCAGAGATGATATTGTTCAATGACATATTCCAAGGAATCATGTCTCGAGAATCTTTCTTCCCCAAAATGGAATGTTGCTAGAATGTATGTCTCAGCTTGTGCCTCTTGTGTCTGCTTGCAACTGTAGGATCTGATGCAGAATGGAAATGGTGGCCATGTCATTTTCTTGTCTCTAGAGAGGGTTTCCCCTACCCCATGCAAAATTTTCTAGTAGGCTACCTCCTACAATACCAATATGTCAAGAACAAATTCAGGAAATAGGTGAGGCAATTTGATTGATCTGAAGATCCTAGTATAGGTCCCCTTCTTGAGTACATACCAATCTCCAATTTTTCCAATAGATTTCATTTTTTTATCTAACATGCATGGTGTTATAGTGTAGAATAACAATTGGAACATTGGAATTAAGAAGTTGTCGTGAACATTATGATAGTGTATGTGATATTTATGCTCCCACAAATCTTTGCAATAGAAATGGATAGGGTGGTT
>JASDQU010106816.1:29977-52149 GCA_032191745.1 Picea mariana | reverse complement strand
TTGAAGGAGAGTTGAAGAGCTATGCACATGCATGTGATTTTGTATGTGTGTAAACAATGAACTTTGTGAAAGTTTCATTATGAGTGACTCATGCTTGTAGCATGGTTGTGTATCATGAATGTCGACTTGTCATTTTGGAATGTCGATATGTTTCAAATGAGTCTTGACTTGTGTCGATGTTGTCTTGATGACTTTGTTGTGTCGATCATGTTTTTCAACTTATGTTTAGTCGATGGTGTTTGTCGGCTTGTAAGTCGATATTGAGTACACCAAGATGCAGGAAAACACCATGTACTTTGATGAAGTACAAACATGTGACCGTTTGCTTGAAGAGAAAAAAGGCGTTGTTGGCATCATTTTCAGTCTTGTATAAAATTTGTTTTCAATATTGATGTTTTTTTTCTTGGTTTGTGACAAGATGTCACAGGAAAACTTTTTGCAACCATTGTAGAGCGGATTGTGTTGATGCCAAAGAGTTCACAAGAGGGACTTGATTTTCAATGGGAAGGTTGTCAGTCTTCCAAGCACAAAGAAAACAATGGGTCAGCAACAGCCAGAGAATAGTGGTTGAGGGACATAGCCAGTTGTAGTGCAAGGCATGTCAAGGTACCCAAGTGATTGCCAAAAAGAATTTCTCAAGTAGAATCAGTTGATAGAACTTGGAATCAAAAGAGTATTGAAGCTTAGGCAGATAATCATCAGCTTTTGTGGGTCCAAAATCCTTTCAATGGGAAGGTGTGATCAAAATCTGGACCAGGGGTCAAAATTTAGCCCAAAATGAAAGTGTTCAAAATTGCCTCAAAACAAACAGGTGTGTATCCCTCGTCGTCACAAACCCAACACACTTTGAACGGGGTCAAACAAACATCATATGAGTGAGATATTTTGTTATGTTCGATTGGCCAAATAGGGAAAAAAATGTTGACTATACAGTCCGTACATGTTGACATGGCAAGGTACGACTCACACGTGGCAGGTGGCATGGAATGATGATGATGTGGCAGGAGATGAGTTGGTAGATGATGTGTCAAGCGTTGATTTGGTAGAAGTGGACAAATTAGATCTGGACACATGGCATGTTGATGGGCCAATAGGGTGGTGCCACGTGGCCTAGGCTTGGGCTACCACGTGGCACCATGTTGTAGGGTAAAAGTTTATGGAGTCTGTGGGGATCGAACCCTGGACCTCCCCCACAATCGAAAGCTTTGGCAAGGGCACATCTACCATTGCACCATGCTTTGTTACTTAACATATCCATGTTTTTAAAAATATTTAAGTTTGAATTTGTTAACGGTTGGCGCAGGGGTAGGGTTGGGGCTTAGCCCCAGCCCCCAGTCATTATACCTGCCCATACGAGCATGCAACAAAGCGCGGGTTCTATTCAAATGGTCAAGTTTTATGTGCCTGGCACTTGTCAAGCCCAGGTGCATTCTTGTAAATGTAGCCCTTTTTATGCATGGGAAACGTGGCCACATGGCCCCCATGCATCCAACACCTCCGAGTTTTGGGGGCTAGGTTCCCTAACCATTCTACATTTTGGCATGTTTTGTGGAGAGGCATGCATGTGTTGGGTTTAGGCATGGGAAACACCCAAAAGCTAGGTTACTCACACAGGAGTGCGATTTGGCAAACCAAAGAAAGCAAGCTTGAATGAGGAAAATGGAAGGAGGCCTATCTTCTTCATGTTTTGGCCAAATGAGGTGCCAAAAAAGCTCATCTACGGGTTTTTAGATGTTCTAAATCCATTGGCACAGTTTTCAAATCCATTTAGAGACTTCTTTTGCAGGTTTTTCTACCTTAAAGTTTCAGGAGCTCCAGGGAGCTTAGGGCCACCATTGATGGAGGTCATGCTCAGATGAGCCCAAGTCTGTGTTCTATGACTAAATAGTCATTTTTGACTAATTGTTATGTTATAAACACATTGGGATAGGTTTCATAGGCATTTCAGGACTTTTACAAGTGTTTTTTCCACAAGGAAGCTCAAGGAAGCTCAAGGCCACATGTAGAAGAGGTCATGCCTGGATGAGCCATGGTCTAGTTTCAGAGTTCTAATAGTCATTTTTGGGGTTTTTATGTATTCTTAACCCAATGGTACAGTCAGTAAATCCATTGGAGTTGAGCAGCATATTGTAAAATAATTTTAGACAAACTAATCCCAGAGAGCCTAGTCCATTGATGGAGGCTCAAGGAGATGTAGCCCAGTTGGGGGTGAACTCCTTTATCATGTTCTTATTGTTGTGAGTTTCTGGTTATATTTGTTGCATGTTATGTTGTTGTTGTATGTATTTAAACACCATTTAACCTTTTAAATAATCTCACACATAAACACATAAAAGAAGCCTAAACTTGACACATAATTTCTCTTGAACAACTAAGACATTGAGCAAGGTCCTGAAGTTTATTTTAATGGAGTAGAGGGTGCTTGCATAGCAAAACACGTCATCCCCCTATTTTCAGATCAGGTGGTATCAGAGCATAGTTTTGCTCATGTGATTGCCATTGATAGCTAGATATTTAGCTATTGGTATTATTGTGCAAGTTTTGTGTTGGAAGTTGATATCTTGCAAAGATGGAGGAAGCTTCAAACAGTAAGAGTTCTCATACATCTTCATTATCCAAGTTCTTTGAAAAAGAGATGTTGGAGGAGTTTCTAACCATGAGAGATGTAGTGCAACAGATGTGGGAAGATAGAAAGGAGAGCATTGTCCTTCAAGAGCAGTTGATGGCCATGAAGGAGGACAAGCACCAGCTTCTTGAAAAGTTGCATGAGATGGAGACTCAACTCCATGAGGCAAAGGAAACCCTTACTAAGTACATGCATGAACATGAGGTATGTAATGCTATTTTTTCTTCAAATTCCTCTCAAGATGAATGCTTTGGTGTTTTTGAAAATCACACTAGAGGAATAGGGTCCAAGTTATTGTTAAAAATGGGCTATGAAGGTAGAGGGTTAGGCAAGCATGCACAAGGCATTTTTGAGCCTATTTTTGTTGAGGAGAGGCCCAAGTATTGTGGTCTTGGATATGAACAAAAATATGGAGCATATTCCAAAGTTGAGGAGACAAGGGAAATAGTTCCAAGAATGACTTTTGTTGCAAGTTCAATCCCTCAAACATTCAAAGTTTGTGTTCAAGATGAATGCAAATGTGTGAAACAAAAGAGTTGTGATAGACATGAGGACAAGAACACTATTGTTGGTCTTCAAAAGAGAGCTAGTAACTCTTCAAATTCACCTCCTCAAGAAGGCGATAAAGGTGAATGTTCAAGAACTTTTGTTGCAAGTTCAATCCCTCAAGCATGCAAAGTATGTGTTCGAGATGAATGGAAATGTTGGAAACGAGAGAGTTGTGACAGCCATGAAGAAAAGAACATCTTTGTTGGTCTTCAAAAGAGATTTGGTAACTCTTCCAACTCACCTCCTCAAGAAGGCGATAAAGGTGAATGTTCAAGGTATATTTCTGCATATCATTCAATTTCTTTTGATTATGTTAAGCATGGTAAATTTGCATGTAAAAATGGAAGAAAAAGTCCATGTACATATTGTGTTTTAGATAACCATCATGTTTCAAGATGTTGGAAAAGATTGACCACATTCTGGAAACTTTCCAAGCATAGGCAACTTGAAAAGAGGATGCAGAATATTTGCACTCACTGCCAGAACAGAGGTCATCTCATTGACCAATGTTGGACATTGCATCCAACCACTCATCCATGGCACGAGAAGTAGATGGATAAAGAGACTAGCAAGAATGGAAGAGGAGATTCCATCATTTATGTGAATCAAGATGATTCACAAGAAGACAATTTTCTGCAGAAAAAGTCACCATTGACTTGGCTTGGTAAGAAATGGTTAGATTTCTTGAGCAAGTAAGGCTTGAATTTCTTTGTTTGTAGATGCACTTTTCAGCCTTATGTGTCCATTTTTGTTGAAAGTATGACAAGTTGCAGAAGTTTATCATAACTTGTATGATACAAGTTTGCATGTGAATGTGATTCTTTTGAAGGCATTTTTGTTGTTGCACAACTTCGCCAAGAGGATGTAAAAGATGGGTATGATACTCACTTGTTGCAGCCATTTAGCTTTTCATTTCAGCTCTTATGTACACACATGTTTTGGGTTTATGTACTTATGTTTGTACTTGAAGGAGAGTTGAAGAGCTATGCACATGCATTTGATTTTGTATGTGTGTAAACAATGAACTTTGTGAAAGTTTCATTATGAGTGATTCGTGATTGTAGCATGGTTGTGTATCATGAATGTCTACTTGTCATTTTGGAATGTCGATATGTTTCAAATGAGTCTCGAGTTGTGTCGATGTTGTCTTCACGACTACGTTGTGTCGATCATGTTTTTCGACTTATGTTTAGTCGATGGTGTTTGTAAACTTGTAAGTCAATATTGAGTACACCAAGATGCAGGAAAAGACCATGTACTTTGATGAAGTACAAACATGCGACCATTTTCTTGAAGAGAAAAAAGACTTTGTTGGCATCATTTTCAGTCTTGTATAAAATTTGTTTTCAATATTGATGGTTTTTTTCTTGGTTTGTGACAAGATGTCATAGGAAAATTTTTTTAGCCATTGTAGAGCAGATTTTGTTGACGCCAAAGAGTTCACAAGAGGGACTTGATTCTCAGTGGGAAGGTTGTCAGTCTTCCAAGCACAAAGAGAATAGTGGGTCAGCAGTAGCCAAAGAACAGTGGTTGAGGGACATATCCAGTTGCAGCGCAAGGCATGTCAAGGTACCCAGGTGATTGCCAAAAAGACTTTTTCAAGTAGAATCAGTTGATAGAACTTGGAAGCAGAAGAGTATTGAAGCTCGGGCAGATAATCATTAGCTTTTGTGGGTCCAAAAGCCTTTTAGTGGGAAGGTGTGATCAGAATTTGGACCAGGGGTCAAAATTTATCCCGAAATGAACAGGTGTGTAGCCCTCGTCGTCATGAACCCAACGCACTTCAAACGAAGTCAAACGGACATCGGATGAGTGAGATATCACGTTTTGTTCGATTGGCCAAACAGGCAGAAAAATGTTGATTGTACAGTCCATACATGATGACATGGAAAGGTACGATTCACACGTGGCAGGTGATGTGGCATGATGTTGACATGGTAGGAGATGAGCTCACAGATGATGTGTCAAGCGTTGATTTGATTAAAGTGGACAAATTAGATTTGGACACATGGCATGTTGATGGGCCAATAGGGTGGTGCCACGTGGCCCAGGCATGGGCTACCACGTGGCACCTTACTGTAGGGTAAAATTTTATGGAGTCTGTGGGGATCGAACCCCGGACCTTCCCCACAGTCGAAATCTTTGGCAAGGGCATGGCTAACATTGCACCATGCATTGTTACTTAACATATCCATGTTTTTAAAATTATTTAAGTTTGAATTTGTTAACAGTTAGCGCGGGGGTAGGGCTAGGGCTTAGCCCCAGCCCCCGGTTGTTATACCTGCCCATAAGACTATGAAACGAAGCATGGGTTCTATTAACTGATTAATTTTTATGCACCCGCCACTTGTCAAGCCCAGGTGCATTCTTGCAAACATAGCCCTTTTTATGTGTGGGAAACGGGGCCACATGGCCCCCATGCGCCCAACACCTCCGCGTTTTGGGGACTAGGTTCCCTACCCATTCTACATTTTGGTACATTTTGTGGAGAGGTTCATGTGTGTTGGTTTTAGGCATGGGAAATGCCCAGAAGCCAGGTTACTCACACAGTAGTGCAATTTGGTGAACCAGAGACAACAAGCTTGAAGGAGGAAAATGGCAGGACGCCTATCTTCTTCATTTTTTCGCCAAATGAGGTCCCGAAAAACTTAGCTAGGGGTTTTTGGATGTTATGAATCCATTGGAATAGTTTTCAAATCCATTTGGAGACTTCTTTTGTAGTTTTTTCTACCTTGAAGTTTCAGGAGCTCTAGGGAGCTTAGGGCCACCATTGATGGAGGTCATGCTCAGATGAGCCCAAGTCTGTTTTATGTGAATGAATAGTCATTTTTGACTAATTGTTATGATATAAAAACATTGGGATAGGTTTTAGAGGCATTTCAGGACTTTTATAGGTGTTTTTTCCACACGGAAGCTCAAGGTGACATGTAGAAGAGGTCATGCCCGGATGAGCCATGGTCCATTTTCAGAGTTCTAATAGTCATTTTTGGGGTTTTTATGTATTTTGAACCCAATGGTACAATCAGTAAATCCATTGGAGTTGAGAAGTATCTTGTAAAATAATTTAGACAAACTAATCCCAGAGAGCCTAGTCCGTTGATGGAGGCTCAAGGAGATGTAGCCCAGTTGGGGTTGAACTCCTTTATCATGTTCTTATTATTGTGAGTTGTTGGTTATATTTGCTACATGTTATGTTGTTGTTGTGTTTCTTTAAACACCATTTAACCTTTTAAATAATCTCACACATAAACACATAAAAGAACCCTAAACTTGACACATAATTTCTCTTGCACAACTAAGACATTGAGCAAGGTCATGAAGTTTATTTTAATGGAGTAGAGGGTGATTGCATAGAAAAACAAGTAAGCCACCTATTTTCATATCACACCTATTACCTTAATTTTCATCAAATGTTGCACCTCTTACCACTTTTATATATTATCCATTATTTATATTTCATTATTATCATGATGTATATAAGCCAGAGAATTCACATCTATCCATTTCTATAAAACCAAGTGGTGAACGTCATACTTCAAGATATTTCCTTTCTTCATCTTTAAAGAAAAAAACATTTTGTTTATAGTATCATTAGATGACATGTGATTTACAATGAGAGAGAGAAATTGGACAGGAAATACAAAATATGACTTTTGATTTCTTGATATGAAATAAAAATGGTTTAATGTGAGTCTATGTATGAGATATTATAGGGAAAAAAGATGCAGTGAAATATACATTGGAAGAGATAAGATTCAATTTTACAGTTCCATAAATTTGAATCACAATGAATTCTTGATATAAGTAATAGTCACTAGTTCTAATATCTGGACTTAATTGGAGTATTTTATGGAAATCCACTAGCATTGTAGATCAGTTTTGACCTAAGAGAAGAGTATAAGAAGGAAACAAGAACTTATTGGAAAATTCCATATATTCTCCTTCTAATTCACTGGGTGAAAGAACATTAAAATGTGGCAAGGAATAACTAGAAATACAATAACAGGTACACCAGATACGACTGGTAGTGAAACATCTTAATGTAATGGAATGCACATAGCTACTCATGGATGTTGTTCACTAGAGATTATGAAAATTTATACTCTACTAGAGAATGACCAATAGAGGGAGAAATGTCACTCATAATGATTAATAGAATTTTATGAACAGTTGAATCATTATCATAGTCGAGTATAGAAGAAATCATTGAAATCATTTGTCCAAGAATTGAGGAAAATGAAGAAGATGGCATGGGAAAGAAGTTTGGAATAGAAAATTCATCCAAAAATAAACATTGGATAAACCCATGTTTCTCATTTAGGGACCAATTGTTCACCTTAAAGGTTGTATTTTCTTTGTGAGAAAAATTTTTAGAGGTTAGTAGAAGAATATTAGAAGTAATACATTATATGGTAATGGTCAAAAATTTCCTTGAACTTTCAGTAGAGACTATAGTGCAACAAGAAAGGTTATATAGCTTCACAAAAGTATTAACAAGGTATGGCTCATGGAAGATTGAAGGTACTACAACCTTAGCTAAGTATATTGAATAGAGAGAGAAAGGATCAGACTCATGTAAGGCTTAATTTTTAGTTGTTTCACAAGCTTTTCTTAGCCTTTCCTTAGTCATTCACATCTCAAAGATATCAAAATAAATCAACTAGAGTTTCTAAATCACCAAAACCATCTACAGAAATTATAGTAGGAAAAAAAAATCCAAGAATCCATTCTTCTAATAACAATGTGAAATATATCTATGGAAACAATCAATGAACAATTTGATGCGCTTACCAGTTTTTGAAACAACCTATTTGAACTGTTTGAACCAATTTTTTTTCCAAAAAATAAAATCCTCAAGGATTCCTAGTGAGAAAATTATGTTTGAATAATGAAAATAACCTTGATAATACTAGATGTTAAAAGGTAAAAACTCTCTGTGGCCAAGGGTAAACCACAACAGACAAGTATGACTGCAGAAATCAACTCAATTCCAACATATGCTATATAGACTAATATGCAATACAAGAAAGAGGCCAACCTCGATCCAACGTTTGATGATATTCCATCGTTGAGCAATTTGACCTGAAGCTTTATACCTGCGATAAGTTCTCAACAAACAAGCAAATAAAGTATATAGTGATGATATAAAAGGAGTTATCACATCAGATAGCATAATCCATTAATAGACATTACAAACACGCCCATGGATAATAATCATATATTTGCAAGATATCAATAGGATGGGAAAGGAGTATTTATATTAATAATTGATCAGTAGAAGTGTCAACATTACAAACTTCCGTGTCGGCACATTTTGAAACCAAGAAACCAAGTTCCTTCCAACTAGGTCCCCACCACTTCAATCCTCCACCAAAGGCAAGCTCATGAGAAAGAGGCAAAGAGGTCCTCTCAACAATATGGGAAGATCTTGGGGGCTGAACATTGTGTTCATACTTGAGGGACAAAGGGATGCAGACTCAATATGAAGTAATTTCTCCAGAGTAACTTTTCTCTCAAATTTGAATGCTTTCTCTCTTTTCCATAGTTTGAAATTGTTCTCTTATAGCCTCTAGAATGCAACTGAAGGGTCGAGTTGGAACGTTTCCAGTACATGGAAGGCCAGGGATCAGAGATCTTTTGCTGTGACATGGAAACCTAACCTCATTTTGTATTTTTTGGCACAAATCCTAATATACGCAAGTTGTAATGGAGTAGCAAGTGTATACGCATCTTGCATAGCAGTTAGGGAACGTATATGTGGGAAAATGTATATTTTTTAGCTCTGGATTCATCAAAAAGGGATAAAAAGTATGCATAGGGAAATGGAAAAAGGTCCTATGTGCAAGATAGCAATGGTGAGGCAAATATTGCTATAACATATTCCCCCTAATGTGTGAGATCAGAGGAGTATCTGTGATGACCGAAATACATTATAAATAACCCAGAAGTGGAGTGGTAGAGAACCAGCTGGACGAACACAATTGCTTATTACATTATGTACTGACTTTGCATACATGGCTGCCAAGAATACAATGCAGATCCATGTGAAAAATATACCAAACAAGTGTTCATGGCCATGAATAGGAAAATACAAATGCGGTTATATGGCAAAAGTTGGCATAGTCATGAACAAGGCCCAATGAAACCAGTCTCAAAAAATCAATATGAAGATATTTGTATACCATGGAGTACAATCTGATCTCTCATGATCACTAAAGTCAAATAGCTATTGGTCCAATGAAATGGAAGCAACAGATCAGAAAAGTTGCAACCACATAGTGATGTCTTCAAGTCTTCTACACTATCTGCCAATGGTGCAAGTCTACATCATGTGAATAAATGAGTTGAGGTCGAACACGATGAGACATCGTTTGATTACTGGTCATTGAAGTATACCATTAACAAATGCAAGACAGCCTACTGATAATGAAAGTAGGTATCAAAGCACCGAGTACATATCTACAAGTGTGAATAAAGGAGTTGGTGTTGAACACTTGAGAGATCCATTGATCAGGAGACATTGATGTATTCCTATATGTCAATGGCGAGAGAGCCTTCCACTAATGACTACAAGCCTCAGGGTACTCATAAAACTCTAGGTCCCATATATAGAATAAATAAGATAAAGTCAATGGAAGGAGACCCACTAAAAGGAGAGCATTGAGGCATCTCTCATCAGTCAGCATGAGGAACAAAGCAGAAGCTTAATGATTTGGTGGAGATCGGATGAAGAACATGCTCACGAACCAACGACCCTGTTCATCTTTCACATGTGCCAAATGCAAGTGATACATGAAAAGGACCCTCTGACTAGCAACCAATGATGAAAAATTGTTGATAAAGGCAAGGAAACCACCAATAAGGCTAATGGCATCCAAGACACTGCATGAATCCCAAAGTGTGAATACATGTCTTGCAGTCGAACATAAGGGAAACCACCCAGTCAATGACCAATGATGAAATGTCGATTGTTGGGTTCAATGTGACCTATTAATGATGAAAGTAGGGCCAGGGTGCATGATAAGACCAAAGTATCATGTGATTCTGAGACAAACTGACGGTATGGCTGACATGCAAAGTCAATATTTCTGAGGAGTGGTCGACACAGGTTGATATACTTCCTTTGAACAAGAGCATGATACATATGGTGGACTCTGACAGCATGGACTCAATGATGTGAGAATTAGATGCAGGAGGCATCAATAACGTTCTCTATAGGGACTAGAAGAGTAACTAGTCGGTAGAGAAAACTTTGTAGCGGGATCAGCTTCCTAAGGCCATGATGAACCCAAAACTATGATGACACATGGACTTAATAACTTTGTGCTATTTTCAAAGGCGACATGACTACTGCCAATTACAATATAGTATTCCCTTCCTACCCATATTTTTTGTTTTTTCATAACAAATGAATGCTATGATACAGAGGAGGGAACAAGTGTCGCAAGTAAGAAAAACTAGTTCCAACAGTGGAATGTACCTATGCTTAATGCAAGGAAATTCATGTGGGAGATGGACACTTGGGGTGATGTTTCCTCCAGGGTATAGGGTGTCAAATTGCGAAGGATAAAACCAAGGCTCTACTTGGTTGAGGATGCAAACTGCTTAGGCAACGGTTTATAACACAAAGCGAGAACCGAGTAAAGGCTCAATACAGCAAGCAAGGGCATGAGATGCAACCACAACTTAACGCCAAAAAATGTCCTTTTTTATATATTTTAGTCTACTTGGTGTGAAAAAGGGGTAAACTTGTGCCAAATAGATGTCTTTTCAAATCCAATTTACGAGTGTGAAAAAGACAAGTTCACTTGGAAATATTTTCTATTTTTGATAGTGAGTCAGAAAAGAGCTTAACTAGGACTCATGATCTTTCAAATCTAATTTGAATGAGTGTGGAAGGGACAAATCACTCGGCGATATTTTCAGTTTTTGGACAAGTCAGAAAAGAGATTAACTGAGACTCGTTATTGGGAGTCTGCGGGTAATAAGGCCACGTGTGCATGAATGAGAAATGAGGCTCATTGTAAAGTCACGTATTGAATTATAATGGACTCCTAGTCCTAAGAAAAAAACTCGACAGGGGCACCAAATGACAAATAGGTTCTAACTAGGATACCCATGTTTGGTAAGTCTCTACCATTTATTAACGATGTTATTAATAGCAGATGGAGGTTTATGCATTGCAATAAATGGGTTCATACCTAAGGCATAAAAAGTGGTAGTCGAATGGTAATGCAAAAAAATGCACGATGGAATAGATACCTATCTTATATGCTAGGTTATGAATATACCTACCTGAGGAGATGAACAACCAACCATGAAGTTGAAATCCGCAAAAAAAATTGAGTTGAAACTACAAAAACTAGCTTAAAACCATTCTTGAATTAGTCCATTAGACAAAGTAATAGTATAAAACTATATCAAGTGGGTAAAAAATGGCTTATAAATAGTAATAAAATCAAAATTTATTGTTTCATTTTCATTTTTACCCAAATAGTGCAATTTGGACCAAAACACCTCCAGAATTCAAACGGCGATTGTGGGATAAATAGGCAACAGAATCATGCATCGTCTGGACTAGGTAACTCTTCATCCCATCCTCTTCAAATTCAGTGGTTTACAATTTTGAGTTAGGTTCTATTTTGTTAGTTTTTAAGGGCACAAATTGGGTTTTTCGGTCTATGTGGGTTTTTATGAATAGGTCACATATACGACTAGTTGTATGCCCCTGTGTGAACCACAGGGGGCGTATATCAGGCCCTACCCATGACTGTTTGTAAATAAATCGTCTATACATGCGCAAATGGTAAAACATGATGTTTCTAACTCAAAAATGATTTGGTTTTTTGTAGGATGGTGTTGGAATGGAGAGAGAGAGAGAGCATGAGGAGGTAGATGCAACATTGGATCGAGATTCGGTGGCTCAAGCGGCTTTAAAAAGATGTGGTTTATACAAGTTTTGGGCTCTTAAATGAATGAGGGACCAAGTGAGGTTGTTGGAAATTTTGGTGGGCTATTGGGATCCCAATAGCGAGATCTTTATCCTTGATGGAAAACCATTAAGGATCGAAGTAGAGGACATCTACTTCTTGACTGGACTTTCACACCGAGGAGAGGTTGTGGACCTCAAGTCACGTGGGGCAGGGAGTGGGATGAAGGTCTAAGAATACATCGAGGCCCACTATGTTGCAAGGACTCCCATGGTGGGAAGTCAAATCCCTATCTGAGCTATAGGTAACCTCAGCCTGAATATTATTATGCTCATGCTTACTAGGATCATAGGATCGGCCTCGTTACATCAAGCATCGAAACCATTTATGTTTTACGCACTGGAGTGTGAGAGACCCACCGTCTACGATTGGTGTACCTCACTGCTAACCAACATGAAAGGTCAGTTGACAGAGTGCAAGCAGGGGGGGAAGCGAAACTTCGGGTTTGCCTCTATCCTTTGCAGCTTCTTTTTCGAGCGAATCCCAGATCCGAGACCTAGAGTGGAGATCATTCCTAGAGGACCACATGATCCGACTATGGCGCGATGGATCAAAGTCATGAGACGACAGGGGGGAGGTAGGGTGGTGACACCCTACAATGATGATTTTTTCTTCTAGTGGCGGAGACAAATCATAGATCTAGATGACTATACCTACAAGGGAATCGATTTCAGAGGAGATCCTGATATGCCTCTTCCACCAGGAGCCACCTACGATGCCATAAGTAAAAAAAAATTATATATTTCATTTTTATTTTTTTTTTGTATTGAAGAAAACAAAAAATGTTTTTGGATGGTGTTTTAAATATTAACTTGATACTTGTTTGATTGCAAATGTGGGTCCACAACGGTCAGAGGGATTCCTACAACATAGGTGGAGGCAACATGGAGATGAGGTAGTGGGAGGAGAACTGGAGAGAGTCCTATAGAATGTGCAGGGTAACCTGTCTCGTCTGACACAGAGGATTCCTATGGTTCAGGTGGAGGATCTACCTGAAGCCATGCAGCGACAGGTTGTCGATGTACCTAGAGCATGGGTACGACTCTTCCGATGTCTAGAAAACATTGTGGTTTTCTATCATCATACACATCCAGCACCATAGGCATAGATGTCATGGGACATGTATATCAGTTGTATACGTATTTTGAGGGTTTTAGCCCCAATTTTGTAACATAAACACCATATTTTTTGGAAATATATAAAGAGGGATCTTCATCTTTACTCATATATTACAATGTGTACATTGATTTAATGGTCTTCTTTGCTTTATTAATGTGACAAATGCCAATCTAAAACATAATTAGCATGGGCATCGGATACATGATTAGAACTTCTAGGAATGTGGAAGTATGTAATAAAATCAAATTGTCGTTCTAAAAGACGTACCCGTAGGAACAAATGGAGTAACATCAAATCATGCACACAATAACAGTCATTCAACTGACATACGACTAAATGAGAATCCATGCAAACCTCTAGAGATCGAATACCATGTGAGATAGCATCGCGCAAAATTTCTATGATGATGATATACTCGACCACATTGTTCATGGATGGACCTAGGCATACACCACCTGAAGACACCAACAGACCCTTGGGTGAGTAAATCACCCAAGCAGAGGAAGCCAAGTTCTGAGTATGACGACTAGCTCTGTCTGCGAATCCTAGGTAGACCAATGACTCCGTTGACATCTGCCAACCAAAAAGGAAAAATCGATAAGCAAGCCGAAGACAAAAAGAAAAAAGATGTATATACACTAAATTTACATTAGTATACAAAGGGTTTCTCTCAAGCCCAGGGATCAGGAGTAATACCTTTTCAAGTAGAGCCCATTTATGGGCTCGACCAAATTCTTCCCTTCATAATCTTCCAATTCGTAAGCTCCTTTTTCTAGAACATGTCGCACGATATAAGGACCATGCCACATGGGTTTAAACTTGCCTGCCCCTAGTGGTTCTTTGGATTGGTCATACAAGAGAACCAAGTCACCCTCGGTATACAATCGGGGGCAAAAAGACTTATCGTACTGAACCTCGACATGTTTTTTGTTTTCCTCGATAGCCATAAAGGTGTCTCGATGTTGCTCGTCAAGACTCTCTAGGTGCACCAGGTGTCATTCTAAATATGAAGTGTTAGGTAGGAGCTCGACTGCCAATTTGAGAGAATGGATTTCACATTCAAATGGAAGTATCGATTCCACACCATGCACTAATTGGAAAGGGAAAAACTAGTGGCAGTCTTAACTGAGGTTGGGTATGCCCAAAGTGCGGGATACAGCATGATGTGCCAATTGGAATTACTCTAACTGACAGTTTTTTGCAAGATGGTCTTGAGAGACTTGTTGATGCCCTCTACTTGCCCATTTTCCTGGGGGTAATAAGGAAATGAATGACCATGTTTAAACCCCAGCTTAGACGCTAGTTCTACCATCATTTCATTCTGAAATTGACTGCCATGATCAGTGACAATATCACTCAGGATACCGAACCAGGCAATAATTTGGTTGAACACAAAGGCTGCAGTCTTCCCATCAAATTTTACAGTAGGCATGGCTTCGGCCCACTTGGTAAAGTAGTCGATAGCCATGATGATGTGTTGATGCCCCCCAGCTGGAGTTGGGTTGCAATCGATGAAATCTACCCCCCATTTGGTGAAGGGACCGGCAGTAACGACTGGGTGAAGAGGGGTTGGGTGCAAGCGCATTTTCTGAGTGAACACCTAGCAGGGGTGACACTTTGTAATCACTTCAATGCAATCTTTAAAGATGTTGGGCTAGAAGTAACTAGATCGGAGGATTTTTTGGGTTGTCGCAAGCCTGGATAGGTGACCACCACAAGCCCCTTTGTGGCAGTCATTTAGGACTAACTTGGCTTCCTCATGAGTTAAGAAATGATGTAATATACTATCTATTCCTCGAAGATACAAAGTGTCGCTGACGATGGTATACTTTTTGGGTTGGTATCTAACTCGTCGTAAATCATCTCGTGAGAGATGTTGAGTGAAATTCAAGGTTTGAAGATATAAAACAATGTCTCCATACCAGGGGTCAGATGATGAGAGAAGGAAAATGTGTTCGTCTGCAAACTAATCAACATGGATAACATCCTCGTCTAATCGTGGGAAATCGGATATTAACTCTGCAAAAACTAGTGACTTCTTGGACTTGGATGAAGAAAAGTCGAGATCAAATTATTGTAAGATGACAATCCATTTATTATATTTCCCACTTATGATATTCCTAGTGAGGACATATTGAAATGGATTAACATCAGCGACTACAGTAGTTTTTCAAAGCAATATATAGTGTCGTAAACGTTGGACTGCATGAACGACAGCCAAAGCTGGCTTTTCAACATGAGAGTAATTAAGCTAAGGACCGACTAAATTTCAACTGAGATAGTAGATGACGTGCTCATGGAGCTCATCATCCTCCTAAACTAGAACCATACCAATCGTCTCTTCGGACGCGGAAATATATAACAAGTAATCTCTACTATAATCAGGAGATTTTAACAGAGGAGCCAATACCAAGGATTTCTTTAAGGCGTCCAAAGAATTCTGGGCTCGCTCATCCCAGATAAACGGGGTGTCTTTCTTTAGTAGGCGCATGAAGCCCTTAGTGATATTGGCATAATTCACTATAAACTGACACAGAAAGTTAGTTTTTCCTTGTAAACCTTAAAGTTGCCTAATCATGCATGGGCGGGCGGGAATTGAAGTATTTCCTCAAACTTAAGAGGATCTACCATGATCCCAGTCTCGAAAACTAAAAATCCTAAGAGACGGCCAGACTTAACACAAAAGATGCATTTGTGAAGGTTTAACTGGATTCTGTAGTAACGACATCTTTCGAAAACTAGTCGAAGGTGTGTGACATGATCCACTCTCTTGCGAGAGTGAGCAACAAGATCATCGAGGCAAGCTTCAACTATATGACTGAGATCATGAAAAGAGAAAGTCATGGCGCGTTGGAAGGTCACTCCGGCATTTTTCAAGCCGAAAGGCATTTTCCGGTATGCAAAAGTACCACAAGGACATATAAATGTCGTCTTATGTTGGTCCTTAAGTTTGATATGGATTTGGTTGTATCTTGAAAATCCGTCCATAAAGGAAACTATTTCACTTCCCGCACACTCATCGAGAATATGATCAATGAAAGGTGTGGGGAAGTTATCTTTGAGACAAGCTTTGTTCATGTCATGAAAGTCCATACACACACGGATGGTTCCTTGCTTTTTATTCACAGGAACAGGGTTGGATGCCCATTCGGTCAAGGGAACCGGGTAGATGAAGCCGACATTAAGTAGCTTCTCCACCTCTACCTTGATAGTGGGGGCCTTCCTAGGATTAATAGCTCTAAGACGTTGTCGAACAAGTTTAGCATCTGGATAAGTTCTAATTTCATGTTCGACAATATGAGGGTCGATCCCTGGCATATCTTCATATGACCAAGAAAATACATCTTGAAACTCTTTGAAGAGGTTGGTGTAGATCAGAATCTCTTCTGGCGAACAATCCACACCTATATTTACGTTTTCAATTTTCCCAGGGGTATGAGGGATGTCGATCGAGACGGTAGGAGAAATACTTGCCATATTTCCTTTGGCATAAATACCATGCGTATCAAGTGGAACTATGGCATCACCGACTATCTCACTCAAGGTAGACCGAAAATCATCTTGCCCGATTCTTTTAAGGCTTGGGAGAAAATAAGATCGATGATGCATATCATCCCAAGGTCTGTCGAAAACATTTATGGCTTCAAGGATGGATTCATCCGAAGGCAAAGTCTCATCCAAGAAATCATGTGAACAAGATAATGAAGTGGCCCATACGGGCCTAAGAACGGGATCCTCCTCATCCATTCATGAGGTAACAGGATCGGGATCGACGAAAGAATCAAGGATAGCTTGATACGCAATCTTCGCTGTCGATAGTGGCATATCCATGCCAGCATGTGACTGACCTTCAATCGACGAAGTCGGAGAAGGTAGGGTCCAAGGATCACTAAAATAGGAAGGGCGGAAAGGAATGGACCTCTCTGTTGAATCTAGCCTACTAGACATGGTGTAAACGTGGTGAATCGGTGCCGAGAAGTTGAAAGTACCCATGAGGGAAGAATACATTCTGACACTGATATTCTCAGTTGTCGGCTTAGAATTGTTGATCACAGGGATCGACAATCCAACAGATGCATTAGGACTAGAGTACGCAAAGGATAATTGGTCAATCGTCATGATCTCCCCCTGATGAGGAAAACAAAGCACACAGAAAACGAACGATACGACAGTGACCATAGCATAGGTCCAATTGCGACCTAGTAACAAGTTAAAATCGAGAGGTGCATCAACTACCTCTACTTTCACCTCTACCATCTTCCCACCTAACTGGCCTGGAAAGGTGGGGAGAATACGATGAGGGCGAAAGGAATGATGGTCAAATGTAGTCAACATGTTTGACGACTTGGAAAGGTTCGGAGAACTGATAGCTTTCCAAAAGACCAGTGACATCACGCAAGTGGAAGCACCTTCATCAACGACGGCTCGTTTGATAGTATACCTGGAATACTCCACGTGGATTTTAAAATCCACATCGTAGGGTAAGCAAGGCTTCACGTCCGTGACATCAAACTTGATGACTTTCAAGCCACTAGGTTCTAGAGCTCCCTAGGCAAAGAGTAAGTCATTCCTCTGTGATGGACATGTCTGGAGTACCTCCAAAGCCGACATCGCACAAGGGGTTTGGCCCAGATCTTCAACAATAGAGTAGTTTTGGGCAGCTTTAGCATTAGGGTTGTGGGTAGACCACTTGAATACTCTTTTCGGAATACGAGGTGGTGGCTCTAGTTTCTCGATCTGTAAGTTCGTCTCCAGGGGTGGAGGAGGAGCTTCACGATGGTACTAGCTTTTGAATATCTATAATCTCAAGAGCGGGTGGTTATATCAATTTTCACGTCGACCATATTGATGCAAACACAATTGCCATCTTGTGACAGTGGGTTTTGACTTCCACCAGGGGCATTTCCAATGCTCGAAGAACTCGAGGCTAAGTGTTGGTTGTGTGGGAATGGATTCATCAGCACAGCGGGTGATAGATTTAAAAGCCTTGCAACCTACGCAAGTTTGGTGCACAAGTGGGTAAGGTGGTCATCGGTACAAATTTTACAAGGAAACTTCACCTTACGCTTCTCTTTCCTGCCCTCTCCATCATTATCATTTTGTTTCCCATTATTATCTTTGTCCTTGGGTTTATTATTATTATTATTCCCACCCTTATGATTATTTTGACCTTTCCTTTCATTCCCATCTGGTTGTTGGTCACCATTTGGGTTCTTCGACAATTGCATGGAATGTACATCCATCAATAGGGTGGGTTTGGAGGATCCAGACAAGGCTGTCCCTCCAACAGACTCCGTTGCCTATTCTGTGGATTTTTCATTGGTGGACCCTACAATGCCATCGGTATGAGGTCCAAGAGTTTTTCTAAGATCGTGATTTTTCTGCGGTGCATCTGGAAGAAGGTGGTATAACATCCCAGACTGAGCATATATCAAATCAAATTGTTGGGATCTAAGGATAGCTTCTTCCTCGTTGAAGACCCCGGAAGTAGCAACATCCTTTGAAATAGGAGTGTGTAAAGACTTTAGGAACCATTCTAGAAGGAAGGCCGAGGGTATAGGAGTCTTAACTAACCACCTTTACCTACGCCACTCCTGGATATGGTCTGATATGTGAGTGTCGGTACCCTGGCGTAAATTTGACAAAATTTCAAGGCCAGCATCATAATGAATGGGCAGTTGAAAGTGATTGAGAAAGGCTAGCACCAACTGATGGAATGACCCATATGTCCCCCTAGGTAGTTCAATGTACCATTGTGATGCCACTCCAATGAGAGTGCGCTGAAACAATCATAACCTAATAGAATCATGGTTCAGAGAATTCGATGAGCACTAAAGGTGAAAAGTAGTGATGTGATCACCAGGGTCTTCGCCATTCTTACCCTCAAACTTTGGAATGTCTGATGGAAGTTTGGTAGGGACAGGGGGGCATGTGGGCTCATGACTCACCAGGTCATTCATTAGTTTAGACAAATCTGGTAGATTAAGCATGGTTGGAAAGGGAATACGGGGTTGCGACACCTGACCCCATCCTCCTGCAAAATATTGTGCATTAAGAACTACGTTCCATCCAGGTTTCTGGTGAGGACCAAAACCTTGTCCGGAATTATAAGACCCTCCTCCAAGCTGATTCGTAAAATATGGATTGGGCATCATTCCAGTAGGAATTTTTTGATAAGGGTTATGAAAATTGCCCCCAATCAGATTAGATCCAAGATGGGGGTTGTTAAAATTGCCCCCAATTGGATTAGATCCAGGTTGGGGAGTGCCCAAAGTGTAAGACTGACCTCCTCTAGGTGGGAACCCGGAGGATTGAAGTGGATTTTTCATGCCAAAAGTATTGGTCAGAATCAACACTGAGGGGATAGGGATATAGGGCGGAACTTGTCCGTCAGCTGGGTTGTTCCATCCAGCTGTGGAAGCATTAGACCCAAGGTTAAGAATAGGGACACTCCCTACATTAGTATTCGCTTGGGGAATATGAGAACCACCAAATGGGGAAGGAGTGTAAGGAGGTGTAGTGCCCCCAAGTCCAAGGATAGTGTTATGGCTAGCAATTTGGATGGTAGTTGAAAACTGCTAGGTGAAGTTAGGAATACCATAAGAAAATGGACTAGAAGCCATGGGGATGGTATGAACATTGTAACTCGGTGAGTGGCCAAAACCCCTAAAAGGGTTCAAGGCAAGAGATGAAGCATTAACTACAGGCCGAGCCATAGTACCGGTGTAAGCCTCCGGAACTGCAACTGTAGCAGTTGCAGGTGTTGAAGGAGTGTCATTAATTATAGTGGGATTGGGACTCGAAGAACTCCCAGTGTTTTGAAGACTATACTCGGTACATATCCTTGTGGGACCACAAGTCTGAAAAATGGATGTGTGTGTACCACTAGTAATAAATCTACGCCTTTTAGAAGGTAAGGACTCGAAAAATGGTGGTAATTGTAACAATCGACGGGACCTACGAGGAAGTTGTTCTGAATCCATGATGACTTATGACTCTTCCACAAATAAAAATATATCCTATGGCCAACTAGTAGTCAAAGAGCATACCAAAAAGTCAAATGGCTAATATGCATGCAAACGGGCTAAAGTGGTTGAGTGGCCTCCCTCACAAAAGAAGGTATGTCTCATCCAAGAGGGACCTGAGACTCCCCGCTAAAGTTTGGAGGTAACAGAATCAGTTATAAGGGCCCTCGTGGGATTAACAACCATTCTGTCAGATCCCCCTGGAGAGGTAATCCTCTATAAAGGTTGTGTGATGTCCGACCCTTATCTGACTCAGGGTACAAGCAGAATAACCCCTACAAGTAACCTATGAGATACCTAAGTCAAGCAACTAATAAACCACTATATAATCGATGCACAGGCGAGCATTCATAAGTCTGGATCACCGTATGGGTAGGGTAGAAAATCCCAAAACCTTTAAAGCAACACCTCTCACAGAGGTATTGGCACTAGAAAGATCCCCAAATACGAATAAATCCACAGAAATATCTCTGACGCTAGGTGAGTATCCAGGGGTTATCCCTTCAACTAACTTCGTGTGACCTCGTGATTAACTCTGGTGTGAGCGAAGCCTCCTGATCTTACCAATTATATAATGGGATTCTCAACTCCCTGTCTCAGACACATATGTTGATTTAACTGCCTTGGAGAATTTTACTCACAAAATCCTATTCCAAGGCACTAAATCCTAAGCTAGTTTGTGCACCCTAAAAAATAAAATTGTGACTAATCAATTTTAGTTTAAAGCATAAATTTTATTGGTTGTGGTTACTCAAAAAGGTATGGAAGTGAAACTCATGGTGTTATGACTCTGCCAGAAAAAAAATATGGATATAATGCAAAGTCTATCTTTTAACTTTTCAATGAATGATATGTTAATAAAAATAGTGCAGTCTTCAATTTCAAATCTGCAATTCAGAATTAAAATACAATCTTTTGCTAAATGTGTTAAGATAATGATAAAAATTCAAAGACAAAAATGCCAACCAATGCAAAATGCCTATTTTTTTTGTATTTTCAATATTCTAAAAAGAAAATGCATGGACTGATAAGCAACTTGACAGATGAATTCTATTGTGTATAAAAGCAGTAACTCAAGCAGCATACCGGGAAGCCAAGCAAATAGCCCAGAAGCCCGGAACAAATTAAAAATAGAAAATAAAAAGAAAGACTATGCCCAAAAAAAAAAAATCAACTCCAAACAGGCTTCCTGTCATCCCAGATAATCTCAACAGACACTATACAGACCTAAGAAGGCTCATCAATCTTTAAATCCTACCCAACAGTCACTGAACCAAGAAAACAAGCAAGGGGAAGTGGAATACACGACTGTTCAGGAGAACAGAGCGTATATACGCTTCTTGCAGTGAGACAATAAGCGTGTATACGTGACTGTCAAGGAAAAAAGGGCATATATTCTTTAAAACAAGGCCAGGTAAGGGTAAAAGGCTGAAAACTGAGACTCAGAGTGAATAGGATCTGTCAAGCAGTGATACGACAAGAAACACAAAGGAAAAAGAGAAACATAAGAAGAAAAAGTACTTCAACCCTTAGAAGGAAAATCTCTCCCCAATGGATTCACCATTTCTGTTACAAGGGAAAAACTCTCTATGGCCAAGGATAAACCACAACAAACAGGTATGAATGCAGAAATCAACTCAATTCCAACATATGCTATATAGACTAACGTGTAATACAAGAAAGAGGCCTACCTCAATCCAACGTTCGATGATATTCCATTGTTGATCACTTTGACCCAAAGCTTTATACCTGCGAGAAGTTCTCAAAAAACAAGAAAATCAAGTATATAGTGATGATATAAAAGGAGTTATCACATCAGATAGCATAATCCATTAATAGACATTACAAACATGCCTATGCATA